>VZQC01006250.1:1861740-1969584 GCA_009823505.1 Rhizomys pruinosus | reverse complement strand
AGCCTCAGCCACATAGTGAATTTGAAGTTGAAGGCCAGCCTCAGCCACATAGTGAATTTGAAGTTGAAGGCCAGCCTCAGCCACATAGTGAATTTGAAGTTGAAGGCCAGCCTCAGCCACGTAGTGAATTTGAAGCCACCCTGAACTAGATGAGACTCTGTCTCAAGAAAAATTTTTTTAAGCAAATGAAAAGATAAAGTCACAGTAGAGGGCACTCTCTGTGCCACTCCTGAGATCTGCCTATCAGGTCCCACAGAGCCTAAGGCCTGGACCACCATACAACCATGAGGTGCTAATCCAGACTGTAACTACTGGGCTGTCATCAAGAAAACATCTACAGAATAAAGCCTAAATGTAAAGCATATGTATAAAGAACCCCACTTGTGGTCCCTCATTTGAAACTAGTTTCCATTCGTTCATAGTCACTTATTTATTGTTTTGTTTTATAGTTTTGTTTGGATGGTTGATAGGATGGTCAGAAGGTTTGGTTTGATTTTTCTATTAAACCCAGGGCTTGTTCTTACTCAGAAAGTGCTCTACTAAACTATATCCCCACCCTCTATGATCTGTATTAGAATTATCTCTAGATTTTCTCCTCTGTACTATGCACATGTATGTATACAAAGATTGTTTTTTTTTTTGTTTTGTTTTGTTTTTTTTGGTCTTTTCAAGACAGGGTCTCCCCGTAGCTCCAGCTGGCCTGGAACTCACTCTGTAGACCAGGCTGGCCTTGAACTCACAAAGATCTGCCTGCCTCTGCCTCCCGAGTGCTAGGATTAAAGGCGTGCACCACCACACCCAGCCAAAGATTGTTTTTATGACAATAGTACATAAGCACAAGAACACAAGGCTGAAAAAAAAAAAACAGCAGTCAAATGTGCATAGTTAAACATCACCTTGATTAACCAATCTTGTTATTCATGGGTGCCAGCTCAGTTAATAAGTGTTTGTGCCTTGGATACTGAACTGGAGGTTAATGGTGAGGTGGAAGCAATTGTAGAATCCAGGTTTTTAAGACAAACATACATCATACCCCAAAAGGCATGCATGGAATCAGGTGTAGTCAGTCGTCTGTGATGATGTACTTTGGGTGTTCTCCTTCACTGGTCCAGCTGTGAACAGCCACCAGAGCTGGCACCCTATCAAACAAGGAAGACTGGTTTCTCACTAAGGCCTCCAGAACTTCTTGCACTCAGATTTATCATTTGAATGGTTGAACTGAATATTATGAAAGGGTGGTTTTTGTTTGAAAGTTTCAAATTTTAAGTTTGTATTTGATTTCACTAAATTAGATTTGAAAAACAGATAGGTTAATTATATAGTTACAAAAAAGTATATTATAAATTTAACACTTATACCCATCTCAACTTGGCTGACAAATGTCAATTATATGGCATCAAGTTTCCCTTAATCCTAGTGGGCCTTAAATGCAAAATAAATGCAAGATGTGATGTGAAACCGCATTGTTCACTTGCCACCAAGGGACATTTTCATGGGGAAGAATCTGAAGCTCTGATGCATTCCTTAACTGGTTTGGTTTCCTCCCTGTGGGATGGATGAAAAAAGCAGGAGATTGTGTTTGTGTGTGTGTGTGTGTGTGTGTGTGTGCGCTCACGCGCTAGTAATCAGGTCAGGACTGAAAGTAAATAAGTGTCTGAGGAAGTGGCTTAGTCAGTCACATCCTTAAAGGGCACTGAAAGAATGTAGGATGACTCGTGCTTTTCCTCCCTGATTCCTTGAGAGACAAATGGGAAAACTGACCTCTAAAACATGTAACCAAGACTGTGTCTACGGTAGGAAGCCAAGGCTGGGTGGTGATTTGCTCGTAGCCTGTGGCCTGGCCTGGCCTGTCATGGGTCGTGTGTGTCCACATGTGAACAGGAAGGTGAGAATGGGTGAACTCTTGCCTCCGTTGTGCCATCCATCAGAGAACAAATGGAGCAGATCAACGTGTGCAGCTGAACACAGAGGTGATGGCCAAGTCCTCCTCACACAGGGGCCTTTGTCTCCTGGACATGATCTTGCATTATGAGGGGATGCACTGGGCCTCGGCTTTGTGGCAAATTACTAACCCATTATCACACCAGAACACAGGATCATTTATCTTCCAATACAGAGTGTCACCTGTTCTTCATTTACCAGTCAATAACCATTAATTATGCTCCGTGGAAATTTAAACAAAGCCCTTTCCCTCTGTTAAAACCAGTAAACTCTTTAGCAATAACAAATAGATCTGGAATTGTATATCCTTTCCCTCCCCATTCCCAGACAGGAGTCTGGCACAGTATGAACTGTAGAGGAAATGCCTAGAAATTGATAGGTCAAAGGTCACAGATAGTCTGATGGAAAAGAAAAGAGCAGATTCTTGGCTCTGACTCTCATGCAAGTGAGAGGCTCCTACTGATCTCAATTCCTGCCTGGAACAAAACAAGTGCCAGGGACCTGGCTGTGTGTAGACAGCCCTACAAGGACCAGGAGTCCTGCCTTGTACTTTCATTTCCACCAGGCCTTTGTTTCCTTTCACAGGACAAAAACCAGATATGTGGCTATCCTAACACAACAAAGCGTTTCTGAAGAAATAAAATCACCCGAGTGGTCCTGAAAGATCTGAAATGTTACTTTTAGAAGGAAATCAGAGTCAAGCACTTTTATGTTTATTTACCCTATTAACATCTAATATCTAATCCCTTAGACAAATGTTCAAATAGAAATTCTAGTTGGAAGCATAATTTAATTTTTCCTAAAACTCTTAGAAATAGCTTGACAAAAGCCAAGGCAATTGGGAAGGTAGACAAAGGGCAGCTTGGGCCCAGGCAGGCCACAGTGTCATTTGTGGTAGATCACAAGGAGCCCAGTGAGACAAGGAGAAGGCATTCAGGTGGCTAGACTCGGGACCCCAGTCCAAGATGTGGGAGGAGAGGCCAGCTTTCTGAGAGACAGATGAGTAGAGAACATACATTACAGTTAGGGGAGCACATCCAAGCACAGCTCTATGCAGAGCCCCCAGTCTGTGCTCATGTGTGCACGCCTTGTGCCCATTCCAAGAAGCATCTCTGCTCCTTTCTCATGGCCTCTTAATAATAAGCAGGGGTTCCCAAGCCATGCAGGTGTCATCTGCCGCATAGTCTGCCATAAAGTGGGCAGCTTGTACAATACTTCTGTAACTATTCTTTCATAGTCAAAGGCTGTTCACTGGACAATTGTTTGACATTTTCCTCTTGATTTGTGATCTAGAGAGCTGCTGTGTAGGAATCTTACTGGCTGTTGAAGATAAAGATTCCTGCTGAATCTGTGCTTCCTTGACTGGGCCAAACATCCATACCAAGATGTTCCCCACATGTTTCTGATGTACATAAAGCCATGAGAACCATTTTTCGTTAGTAGTTAGAATGTTATATTAAATTCATACTCATTTTCTAATTATACTCATCCATAACCAAACAGGTGCTTTAACAACATTGTATTCCCACAGTGGCCACTAAATACAATTCTCACATGGCTTACTTCTTTCTCTCTAGGCTATGTGGCTGATGTTGCAGAATGATGAGCCAGAAGACTTTGTCATAGCTACTGGGGAAGTCCATAGTGTCCGAGAATTTGTTGAGAAATCCTTCATGCACATTGGAAAAACCATTGTGTAAGTATTATAAAAACAATTTGGAGGTTTCTATGTGAGCTTCATATCCAAACCTAGTTACACTGCAAAATTTTTATCAGCATCTAAACAGTCTTTTCAAGATTTATTTATTTTTCTTATGTTTTAATGCTTTTTATCATAACATATTTTTTCAGTTTAAAATTTATCATGAGATAAATGCTGTGTTGTACAATTATTTTACTATAGCTATTTGTACTCAATGAAGACATTCATATTTTTCAGTACTTTCATTATATATTTTAAAAATCTGAATCGGCAAAAATTTGTGGAAAAGTTTCAGATATGTAATTTTCTTTTCTCTGAGCAATTGAAAATAATCGTTACTTAACTTCCTGTCATCCTGAACTTGTGTATATTTCCTACAGACAATAACATTCTCTTATATAAATGCAGTACAGCCATCAAACTCCAGAAATGCAGAGTGATGAATTACCACCACCTAATTCTCAGATTCCCATCTGCATTTTGACAGGTGGGCCAGCTCTGTCCTTTATTCCAAGGTGATCTAGTATATAACTATGCACTACATGTACTTATTGAATTATGTGAATTTTTATTGGAATATTTGAAAGACTGTGAGGAAAGATGCATTTTCCAGTTTAATCATTATATATAGTTTGATAATATTTATTATAGTCACATTGTTATATAAACATTACCAGTATCCATTTTCCAAACTTTTCATCATAGTAAACCACAAAGGTAACAACTGTTCTTCTCTTTCTTCTTCCCCTACTACCTGTTAACTTCTGTTCTACTCTATATGTGAATTTCATGTTGTAGGTACCTCCTAAAAGTCTAAATTTTAATATCCTACTTTTTTTTGGTCTTATATTTTTTTTGAGACAGGGTCTTCCTGTAGCTCCGGCTGTCCTGGAACTCATTATGTAGACCAGACTGGCCTTGAACTCACAGAGATCTGGCTGCCTCTGCCTCCCAAGTGCTAGGATTAAAGGCATACGCCACCATGCCTGGCTTAATATCCTACATTACTCATCATAATGCTTTTCCAACTTCATCCATGTGGTAGCATTTTGTTTCTCTTTTCTTTTCTTTCTTTCTTTTTCTTTTAAAGACTAATAGGCCTGTAATTCTAGCGTTCAGGGGGGCTAAGCCAGGAGCATCAGGAACTCGAAGCTAGTCTGAACATGACTCTATTTCTTTAAAAACTAACAAAAAAAATAATATTCCATCTTGTTATTTCATCCAATCTGCTTATTGCTAGACACCGAATTCTTTTACCATTTCAACTGTCACCAGTAATGACAGTGTGAATATAAATTTGCAAATATCTTTGCGAGTCCCTACTTTCAGTTCTTTTGGGTTTGTATTTAGGTGGGTCATAGTTAATAGTATTTAATTTTTTGAGGTACTGCCAAACTATTACCCAGGACTCATTTTTAAAACATAAAGAAAAGCTATCTTTTCTGGTCATGATAGACTAAAAGAAACTAGACTTAACCTTTTAACTTAAAAACAACTGGGAAACTAGATAAAGCACATGAAACAATTGTTTTAAGGCATAGCACAAAAGCAGTGCAGGACTGTTGTCCCTGATAGAGGGGAAACAAAAGAGTTGAATTCTGAATCACCCTCACCCCTGGGGCACAGTGAGCCATGAACATGGAAGTGTAACCCCCAAACTTAGAACTGTTCTGGGAGAGTCTGAGGCACCTAGACTTGAGGCCATAGACTTATAGGAAGATGGACTCTGTGAAGAAAAGAGTTCTGCATAGAAGGCCCTTCAGTCTTTGCTTAATAATACTAAGGTGTAAGTATGGGACAGATCTACAAATTAGACAAAGAACTAGGGGAACTAGGAGCTGAACCATTTTGCAGGTTCACCCAAGACTTGGTCTAGCCAGCTGTGATAGAGCATCCAGAAGGCCTTGCCTCAATAATGGAATAACTCCAATAGGAAAAGCTATTCTAGAGTCAGTAACAAAATATAAATAGACATCTTAAAAGGATCTCATTGGATTCAAATAACTTAGCTTCCTGCCTTTATAAAGCTCAACAGTCCTCAAAGGAAAATGGTGAAAGCTTGACTCTCCACTACCTAGAGTTCATTATCTTCAGTTTTCAGTCACATTAGTAGTAGGCATATTAAAAATCAGGAAAATCAGAATAAAAATCCATCAATAAGAATAGGCTGAGGAATAATGAAGATAATATAAATATACAGAGATGTGAGAGTAACTATTTTATGAATATTGTAGAAGAACACAGGTGACATGAAGACATAGTGACAGAAATTATTCAAATGAAGCACAAAGGAAGAAGACCTAGTGAGAAAAAAAGTCTCAGGAGCTATGGTACATTTATCAAGAAGTATGATAGTATCATCAAAATCACCTGGAGACAGGGCACAGAAAAGAAATAGGAATAAATTTTCTACTGGATTTGATTAAAACAGTAAAACTATAGATCTAGGATTCACATGAAGCCCCAGGCAGAAAAAATACAAAGAAAGCCAGACCAGTATACTTTGAAATAAAAATACTGAAAACAAATGCTAAAAAGAAAAGCTTTTTTTGTTTTCCTTCCAGACAGGGTCTCAGGGAGTCCAGGCAGCCTCAAGCTTTTTAAGTAGCCCAGAATGACCTTGAACTTCTGATCCTAAGGGAAGCCACCATACTCAATTTTATTCTATCCTGGGAATCAAACCAGGGGCCTCAGTGCATGCTAGGCAAATACTTTACTAATGATAGCACCATCTCCAGCCCTTAAAAAAAATTAGGAGCAGCTAGAGAAGAAAGAGAGTTATTTACAGAGCAGCAAGTGGGAACAAAGAAGAAAAAACTTTGTCAAGAAATATGCAAAGTGGGGCTGGAGAGATGGCCTAGCGGTTAAGAGCGCTGACCGCTCTTGCAGAGGACCCGGGTTTGATCCCCAGCACCCACATAGTGGCTGAGAACTGTCTGAAACTCCAATTCCAGGAGAACTCCAGTTCCAGGGGAATACGACACCCTCTTCTGACCTCCGCGGCATTGCACGACACGGGTGCACAAACCTGCATGCAGACAGTACATTCATACACATACAGAAATAAATAAAAATTAAAAAAAAAGAAATATGCAAAGCAAAAGACAATATGTCAGTATCTTTAAAGTTGTAACTGACATCTAAAACCTAGAATTCTAGCCAGGAAATTAGAAAATGTATTTTAAGGTGTATATCTGAAATTGGATGTGCTCAGGTTTGGATGCTCAATTTTGTTCCATTGATCTACAGGTCTGTTTTTGTGCCAATACCAGGCTGTTTTTATGACTATAGCCCTGTAATATAGTTTGAAGTCTGGGATGGTAAGCCCCCTCTGTATGGCTCTTTTTGCTCAAGGTTGCTTTGGCTATCCGGAGTCTTTTGTTTCTCCATATGAACTTTAGGATGTTTTTTTTTTTTCTAGGTCTGTGAAGAAGCTCATGGGGATTTTAATTGGGATTGTATTGAATCTGTACATTAGGGGGCAGGATGGTCATTTTTACTATATTGATTCTTCCAATCCATGAGCAGGGAGGTTCTTCCATTTTCTAGTATCTTCTTCAATCTCCTTCTTAAGAGATTTAAAATTTTTAATATAAAGATCTTTAGTGTCTTTAATCAGGTCTGTTTCTAGATATTTTATTTTTTGGAGGCTATTGTAAGTGGGGAAAAAAGTGTATATGTCAGTTTTCCATCACTGTAGTAAAATATCTGAGAAGACCATTTTGGTTTATTTTGGCTCATGATTCCAAGGTTTTAGTCAGTGTTCACTTAGCCCAGTAGCTCTAGGCCTGAACTGAGGCTGAACAGTATGGCAGAGAATGTGGAGTAGAAGGGAGCTGCCAGAAAGCAGAGAGATGAAGGGAGCAACCAGTGACCAGATGTACATCCTAGGGCATACCTGCTGCCCAATTAGGCCCGGCCTCCTACAACCTTCACTATTCACCAGTATTCTGTTCAGCATGAATGTATCCAAGGACATCAAAGCCCTCATGTACTAATCACCTGTGAACATTGGTGCATTGGGAACCAAGTGTTCAGTATATGAGCTGGAAAAGAGGACATGGAAAAAAATAAGAAAGAGAAAATACATGGTAACTACTGATAATTGTGTCCACTATAAATGTCCTAAAAGAGAGATGTTGTCATACTTGACTTTAAAGAAAAACCAGTGTATGAATTTATTTATACACCATTAAGAAAAGGTTTATGGCTCAGGAGTTAAGAGCCTACTTTCAGAGGGCCTGAGTTCACTTCCCAGTAACCATGTCAGGTAACCCACAATCACCAATAATCCAGCTTCTGGGGGATCTGATACTTCTGGCTTCTCTGGGCATCTGTATTCATGTGCACATACCCACACAGAGACACACAGTCACAGACACACACATATACATATACATAATAAAAACTAAAAATACATTGGGCTGAAGAAATGGCTTAGTGGTTAAGAGCACTAGCTGTTCTTGCAGAAGACCTGGGTTCAGTTCCCAGCACCCGCACAGTGGCTAACAACTATCAGTAACTCCAGGGGATCCAACATCCTCTTCTGACCTCCTCAAGCATTACACAACATAGGTGAACTTACATACATGCAGTCAATACACTCATACATGTAAAGTAAAAATAATAAATTATAATAAAGATAAGTTGAAATTGTTTAAGTTTAAAATAAAAAGATAAGCAACTACAACATGTTTACATTCATCATAAGAAAGCTTGGGCTGGAGAGATAGCCTAGCAGTTAAGAGCACCGACTGCTCTTGCAGAGGACCTGGGTTTGATACCCAGCACCCACATGGTGGCTAAGAACCGTCTGTAACTCCAATTCCAGGAGAACTCCAGTTCCAGGGGTATCCGAGACCCTCTTTTGACCTCCGCAGCATTGCATGACATGGGTTCACAAACCTACGTGCAGACAGTACATTCATACACATACAAAAATAAATAAAATTTTAGAAAAAAAAGCTGAAGCAGCTAATAATATGAGGCAAATTAGACTTTAAAACTCTCCAAGAGGGGGCTGGAGAGATAGCCTAGCGGTTAAGAGCACCGACGCTCTTGCAGAGGACCCGGGTTCGATCCCCAGCACCCACATGGCGGCTAAGAACCGTCTGTAACTCCAATTCCAGGAGAACTCCAGTTCCAGGGGAATCCGAGACCCTCTTCTGACCTCCGCGGCATTGCACGACACGGGTGCACAGACCTGCATGCAGACAGTACATTCATACACATACAAAAATAAATAATAAAAAAAAAATTTTTTAAAAAAGCAGTTTGGGTCTTCCCTATATATTTAAGCTTAACTGCTATATCAATGTGTGCCCCCAAAAATTCAGAAACAACTTTCACTGTGAGACACAAAGTTAAAAAGATGGAAAACAGTACTTTTCTACACAACACAAACTGAAACTGCAAAGACTCAGAATGTCAAGATTTTACTAAAGGCATATTGACTAGTGGTCATGATAGACAACAGACCTGGTTCAGATAAATATGCCCATGATTCCTTAGCATTCTATAAGAATTACTTTTAGGGCTATGGGGATAGCATAGCCCTTAAAAGACTGAGGCTAAGTACTGAAAAAAAAAAGATTTACTTTTAAAGTAAAATAACATATTCTGCCAGTCAGAAAACATGAGGTTTATTCCAACATCATCTCCATAAATGCTGCAAATAGACAGACAATTTAGATATACTTTGATTGTTAAACTTGAGTGTCACCTTGATAGGATTTAAAATGACCCATTTTAAATAGTACTCTGTTGGGTGTGTCTCTGAGGGTGTTCTCTGATAGGTTTGACTGATGTGTAGACATCTACCTTGAATGTGAGGGGCACTGTTCCTTGGCTGGGACTGAGACCAATGAAAAGGAGGAAGTGAGCTGAGCACCAGCATGCGGCCCTCTGGCTCTGGACAGCAGCTGCCTGGTATTCTTTCTGCATCCCTTTCCTGCCCTGGTGGATGGTGCACCACATATGAACTTTCCTTCTATGAATTGTTTTGTCAGGTATTTTTTCACAGCAACAAGAAATATGACTAATCCAAACTTGTAACTTTAAAATTCTGGACATTGTATATTGATTTGGTTTAAAGAGCAAAAATAGATGTTGCTTTCTCGTAGATAAACTCAGTAACTTTATGAAACATTTTTCAATGGTTATTCTCTGGTATGCTTAATATTTGTGAGGCATTCTGCAGCAGAGGACGCTCTTAATAATATACTGGATGGATAGTTAACCACACATTATTCAGAAGACTCTCACTGTATTAGTACATTATTAAGGAAATTTCAAAGAATAATGAATACCTTTTCTGTCATTTCCTTTATTATTGTGTTGGCTTTAGTTTATGCAAATCTATAATTCTGGGTTAAATTTACTCTTGATTTTTACATATCTTTACTCACAATTTTACCCTTAAATTAAAGGGGAGAAACAGTTCATCCTAATCTGTGGTCAATGAATCTGGTAGCTGTGAGTTGCAGTTCAATTCTCTCTGGATGTTCTACAGCATTTATGTATCATATGCAGANGGTGAGAATGGGTGAACTCTTGCCTCCGTTGTGCCATCCATCAGAGAACAAATGGAGCAGATCAACGTGTGCAGCTGAACACAGAGGTGATGGCGTTGCTTCGGTGATTGATGGCCAAGTCCTCTCACCACAGGGGACGCCTTTTTTCCTGTCCTTTCCCTTCCTTCTTTTTTTTCCTCCTGGACCTTATCCCTTGCATTTATGAGGGGAATGTTGGGGGCTGCCTGGGCCTCGGCTTTGTGGCCACCCTTTTACTAACCCCATTATCTCACCCCAAACCCACAGGCCGCCAGAACACAGGATCATTTATCTTCCAATACAGAGTGTCACCTGTTCTTCATTTACCAGTCAATAACCATTAATTATGCCTCGTTGGACAATTTTTAAACAAAGACACAAAGCCCTTTCCCTGTTACCACCAGTTAAATCTTTAGCAATAACCCATCGATCTGGAATTGTCTATCCTTTCCCTCCCATTCCCCGGACATGTCTGGCGGGCGAGTCTGGCACCAGTATGACCTGTTTTAGCGGGAAAGGACCATTGGAATTCCTCTTCGCCTCAACTTTCTCTTTCAAATGTCACCTATCTTCTGCTGCTGGCCAAGAACAGAAAAGAGCAGATTCTGGCTCTGAATTCATGCAAGTGAGAGGCTCCCTATGCTTCAAATTCCTGCCTGAGCAAAAACAAAGTGCCAGGGACCTGGCTGTGTGTAGACAGCCCTACAAGGACCAGGAGTCCTGCCTTGTACTTTCATTTCCACCAGGCCTTTGTTTCCTTTCACAGGACAAAAACCAGATATGTGGCTATCCTAACACAACAAAGCGTTTCTGAAGAAATAAAATCACCCGAGTGGTCCTGAAAGATCTGAAATGTCTCTCCACCCCCGAGTAGTGGTTCCTTGTCCTGAAAGATCTGAAATGTTACTTTTAGAAGGAAAGGAAAAAAAATCAGAAAAGTCATGTCAAAAGCACTTTTATGTTATTTACCCTTACCCTATTAACATCTAATATCTAATCCCTTAGACAAATGTTCAAATAGAAATTCTAGTTGGAAGCATAATTTAATTTTTCCTAAAACTCTTAGAAATAGCTTGACAAAAGCCAAGGCAATTGGGAAGGTAGACAAAGGGCAGCTTGGGCCCAGGCAGGCCACAGTGTCATTTGTGGTAGATCACAAGGAGCCCAGTGAGACAAGGAGAAGGCATTCAGGTGGCTAGACTCGGGACCCCAGTCCAAGATGTGGGAGGAGAGGCCAGCTTTCTGAGAGACAGATGAGTAGAGAACATACATTACAGTTAGGGGAGCACATCCAAGCACAGCTCTATGCAGAGCCCCCAGTCTGTGCTCATGTGTGCACGCCTTGTGCCCATTCCAAGAAGCATCTCTGCTCCTTTCTCATGGCCTCTTAATAATAAGCAGGGGTTCCCAAGCCATGCAGGTGTCATCTGCCGCATAGTCTGCCATAAAGTGGGCAGCTTGTACAATACTTCTGTAACTATTCTTTCATAGTCAAAGGCTGTTCACTGGACAATTGTTTGACATTTTCCTCTTGATTTGTGATCTAGAGAGCTGCTGTGTAGGAATCTTCCTGGCTGTTGAAGATAAAGATTCCTGCTGAATCTGTGCTTCCTTGACTGGGCCAAACATCCATACCAAGATGTTCCCCACATGTTTCTGATGTACATAAAGCCATGAGAACCATTTTTCGTTAGTAGTTAGAATGTTATATTAAATTCATACTCATTTTCTAATTATACTCATCCATAACCAAACAGGTGCTTTAACAACATTGTATTCCCACAGTGGCCACTAAATACAATTCTCACATGGCTTACTTCTTTCTCTCTAGGCTATGTGGCTGATGTTGCAGAATGATGAGCCAGAAGACTTTGTCATAGCTACTGGGGAAGTCCATAGTGTCCGAGAATTTGTTGAGAAATCCTTCATGCACATTGGAAAAACCATTGTGTAAGTATTATAAAAACAATTTGGAGGTTTCTATGCGAGCTTCATATCCAAACCTAGTTACACTGCAAAATTTTTATCAGCATCTAAACAGTCTTTTCAAGATTTATTTTATTTTTCTTATGTTTAATGCTTTTCTATCCATAACATTTTTTCAGTTTAACACTTTATTCATGAGATAAATGCCAATGTTGTTGTTACATTATTTTACTTAGATATTTATGTACTCAATGAAAAAGACATTCCATATTTTTTCAGTATTTTCATTATATATTTTAAAACAAATCGAATCGGCAAAATTTGTGAAAAAAGTTTCAGATATGTAATTTTCTTTTCTCTGAGCAATTGAAAATAATCGTTACTTAACTTCCTGTCATCCTGAACTTGTGTATATTTCCTACAGACAATAACATTCTCTTATATAAATGCAGTACACCCATCAAACTCCAGAAATGCAGAGTGATGAATTACCACCACCTAATTCTCAGATTCCCATCTGCATTTTGACAGGTGGGCCAGCTCTGTTCCTTATTCCAAAGGTGATCTAGTATATAAAAACTATGCCACTACTGTACTTATTTGAATTATGTGATTTTTATTGGAATCTTTGATATGACTGTTGAGACAGATGCATTTTTCCATTTAATCAATTATTCGAGAGTTTGATAATATTTTCTTATAGTCAATAGTTTGTATATGAAATTACAGTATCATTTTCCAAAATTTTCATCATAGTTTTCATAGTAAACCACAAAGGTAACAACTGTTCTTCTCTTTTTTCTTCCCCTACTACTTGTTAACTTCTGTTCTACTCTATATGTGAATTTCATGTTGTAGGTACCTCCTAAAAGTCTAAATTTTAATATTCCTACTTTTTTTTTTGGTCTTATATTTTTTTTGAGACAGTGGATTCCTTGTATGCTCCGGCCTCTTGTCCTGGAACTCATTATGTAGCCCGACTGGCCTTGAACTCACCCGAGATCTGCCTGCCTCTTGCCTCTTCCCAAGTGCTTAGATTAAAGGCATTACGCCACCCCTGCCTGGCTTAATATCCTACATTACTCATCATAATGCTTTTCTAACTTCATCCATGTGGTAGCATTTTGTTTCTCTTTTCTTTCTTTCTTTCTTTCTTTTAAAGACTAATAGGCCTGTAATTCTAGCGTTCAGGGGGGCTAAGCCAGGAGCATCAGGAACTCGAAGCTAGTCTGAACATGACTCTATTTCTTTAAAAACTAACAAAAAAAAAATACTATTCCATCTTGTTATTCATTCCAATCTGCTTATTGCTAGACACCGAATTCTTTTACCATTTCAACTGTCACCAGTAATGACAGTGTGAATATAAATTTGCAAATATCTTTGCGAGTCCCTACTTTCAGTTCTTTTGGGTTTGTATTTAGGTGGGTCATAGTTAATAGTATTTAATTTTTGAGGTCGGTGGTTACTGCAACCTATTTACCCCAGGATTCTTTTTAAAAAAAAAACGAAACAAAAAGCTATCTTTTCTGGTCATGATAGACTAAAAGAAACTAGACTTACCTTTTTAAACTTAAAACAAACTGGCGAGGAAACTTACGCATTTAAAGCACATGAAAACAATTGTTTTAAGCCATAGCCCAAAGCAGTTGCCGGACTGTTGTCCCTGATCGAGGGGCAACAAAAGAGTTGAATTCTGAATCACCCTCACCCCTGGGGCACAGTGAGCCATGAACATGGAAGTGTAACCCCCAAACTTAGAACTGTTCTGGGAGAGTCTGAGGCACCTAGACTTGAGGCCACAGACTTATAGGAAGATGGACTCTGTGAAGAAAAGAGTTCTGCATAGAAGGCCCTTCAGTCTTTGCTTAATAATACTAAGGTGTAAGTATGGGACAGATCTACAAATTAGACAAAGAACTAGGGGAACTAGGAGCTGAACCATTTTGCAGGTTCACCCAAGACTTGGTCTAGCCAGCTGTGATAGAGCATCCAGAAGGCCTTGCCTCAATAATGGAATAACTCCAATAGGAAAAGCTATTCTAGAGTCAGTAACAAAATATAAATAGACATCTTAAAAGGATCTCATTGGATTCAAATAACTTAGCTTCCTGCCTTTATAAAGCTCAACAGTCCTCAAAGGAAAATGGTGAAAGCTTGACTCTCCACTACCTAGAGTTCATTATCTTCAGTTTTCAGTCACATTAGTAGTAGGCATATTAAAAATCAGGAAAATCAGAATAAAAATCCATCAATAAGAATAGGCTGAGGAATAATGAAGATAATATAAATATACAGAGATGTGAGAGTAACTATTTTATGAATATTGTAGAAGAACACAGGTGACATGAAGACATAGTGACAGAAATTATTCAAATGAAGCACAAAGGAAGAAGACCTAGTGAGAAAAAAAGTCTCAGGAGCTATGGTACATTTATCAAGAAGTATGATAGTATCATCAAAATCACCTGGAGACAGGGCACAGAAAAGAAATAGGAATAAATTTTCTACTGGATTTGATTAAAACAGTAAAACTATAGATCTAGGATTCACATGAAGCCCCAGGCAGAAAAAATACAAAGAAAGCCAGACCAGTATACTTTGAAATAAAAATACTGAATGAAAACAAATGCTAAAAAAGAAAACTTTTTTTTGTTTTCCTTCCAGACAGGGTCTCAGGGAGTCCAGGCAGCCTCAAGCTTTTTAAGTAGCCCAGAATGACCTTGAACTTCGATCTAAGGGAAGCCACCCATACTCACTTTTCATTCTATCCTGGGGAATCAAACAGGGGGCCTCAGTGCATGCTAGGCAAATACTTTACTAATGATAGCACCATCTCCAGCCCTTAAAAAAATTAGAGCAGCTAGAGAAGAAAGAGAGTTATTTACAGAGCAGCAAGTGGGAACAAAGAAGAAAAAACTTTGTCAAGAAATATGCAAAAGTGGGCTGGAAGAGATGGCCTATGCGGTTAAGAGCGCTGCCCGCTCTTGCAGAGGACCGGGTGTGATCCCAGCACCACATAGTGTCTGAGAACTGTCTGAAACTCCCATTCCAGGAGACTCCAGTTACAGGAATACGACACCCTCTTCTGACTCCGCGGCATTGACGACACGGGTTGCACATCCCTGCATGCAGACAGTACATTATACACATACAAAATTACATTAAAAATTAAAAAAACAGAAATATTGCAAAGCAAAAGACAATATGTCAGTATCTTTAAAGTTGTAACTGACATCTAAAACCTAGAATTCTAGCCAGGAAATTGGAAAATGTATTTTAAGGTGTATATCTGAAATTGGATGTGCTCAGGCTTGGAGCTCAATGTTTTGTTCAATTGATCTACAGGTCTGTTTTTGGCCAATCCCAGGCTGTTTTTATGAACTATAGCCCTGTAATATAGTTTGAAGGTCTGGTATATTGTTAATCATTTCTAGGAATTTTTTTTTTTTTGCTCAAGGTTGCTTTGGCTATCCGGGTCTTTTTTTCTCCATATGACTTTAGGATTGTTTTTTTTTTTATAGGTCTGTGAAGATGCCCATGGGGATTTAATTGGTATTGTATTGAATCTGTAACATTAGGGGGCAGGATGGTCATTTTTACTATATTGATCTTCCCAATCCATGAGCAGGGACCGGCTTCTTCCATTTTCTCAGTATCTTCTTCAATCTCCTTCTTAAGAGATTTAAAATTTTCACTAAAAGATCTTTAGTGTCTTTAATCAGGTCTGTTTCTAGATATTTATTTTTTGGAGTCTATTGTGAATGGGGAAAAAGTGTATATGTCAGTTTTCCATCACTGTAGTAAAATATCTGAGAAGACCATTTTGGTTTATTTTGGCTCATGATTCCAAGGTTTTAGTCAGTGTTCACTTAGCCCAGTAGCTCTAGGCCTGAACTGAGGCTGAACAGTATGGCAGAGAATGTGGAGTAGAAGGGAGCTGCCAGAAAGCAGAGAGATGAAGGGAGCAACCAGTGACCAGATGTACATCCTAGGGCATACCTGCTGCCCAATTAGGCCCGGCCTCCTACAACCTTCACTATTCACCAGTATTCTGTTCAGCATGAATGTATCCAAGGACATCAAAGCCCTCATGTACTAATCACCTGTGAACATTGGTGCATTGGGAACCAAGTGTTCAGTATATGAGCTGGAAAAGAGGACATGGAAAAAAATAAGAAAGCGCAAATACATGGTAACTACTGATAATTGTGTCCACTATAAATGTCCTAAAAGAGAGATGTTGTCATACTTGACTTTAAAGAAAAACCAGTGTATGAATTTATTTATACACCATTAAGAACGGTTTTCTGGCTCAGGAGTTAAGAGCCTACTTTCAGAGGGCCTGAGTTCACTCCCAGTAACCATGTCAGGTAACCCACAACCACCAATAATCCACTTATGGGGGATTCTGCTACTTCTGGCTTCTTGGGCAACTCTGTATTTCATGTGCACATGTACCCACACAGAGACACACAGTCACAGACACACACATATAATATACATTAATTAAAACTAAAAATTACATGGCTGAAGAAATGGCTTAGTGTTTCCTTTTAGTGGTTAAGAGCACTAGCTGTTCTTGCAGAAGACCTGGGTTCAGTTCCAGCACCCACATGGCAGCCGAGAGCCATCTTTTATTCCTGTTCCAGGGGATCCAAATCCTCTTCTGACCTCCTTCAAGCATTATACGAAATAGGTGAACTTACATACATGCAGCAATACCCTTCATACATGTAAAGTAAAAAATAATCAATTATAATTAAAGATAAGTTTGAAATTGTTTTAAGTTTTAAAAAAATGCATTTCCATCCCTGCTGTGGGGTTATTCAATGATAGAAGGCTGTGTAGGATTAGGGAGATGGCTCAGCAGTTTAAGAGCACCGACTGCTCTTGCAGAGGGGGACCTGGGTTTGTACCAGCCCACATGGTTCGGCTAAGAGAACCTTCGTACACTCCAATTCCGGGAACTCCCATTCCCAGGGGTATCTGGAGGAGACCCTCTTTTGACCTCCGCAGCATTGCATGACATGGGTTCCACATGAACCTACGTGCAGACAGTACATTCCATACCACATCAAAAATAAATAAAAATTTTAGAAAAAAAGCTGAAGCAGCTAATAATATGAGGCAAATTAGACTTTAAAACTCTCCAAGAGGGGGCTGGGAAGATAGCCTAGCGGTTTAAGAGCACCGACCTCTTGCAGAGGACCCGGGTTCGATCCCACCCCACATGGCGGCGACGAACCGTCTGTAACTCCACAATTTTCCATGAGAACTCCAGTTTCCAGGGGAATCCAAGGACCCTCTTCTGACCTCCGCGGCTTGCCCACGCACGGGTGCACAGACCTGCATGCAGGGACCCCAGTACATTCATACACACTACAAAAAAAAAAAAACACTCTTCCAAGGGAATAGCATCATTTAGCAATTCATATGAAGATACACAGTTTTCAAATGTGTTCCAATCATTTTGAATTACTTCAAAATACTGTCTACACAACAGAGAAATAAACAGATGGTACATTTGGGTACCTTTTTCTCTCTATAGCTGATCAACTGGTCACATAATCAGGATATAGAAAAAGTGAACACCATAATAAGCCTACTTGACTTAATTAACATTGTAAGACATGTCATCCATTAGCCAAAGCAACAGAGGTCACATTCAGGTGTGGTATGTTTGGTGGGTCTGGTGTATGCATGTGTGTACACCTATATGGAGTTATGTGTACTAGCTCAGGGACTCTCACAAAAGGGTTAGGCATACCAGATTATAAGGGCCAAGGAGGGAGGATGAATGGACTGGATTTTACTTTTTTGTGTAAAGCCACCTTTTCAATTGGGCTTGGGGACCCTGAGTTGTACAGAAACTCAACTTAGGATGATGAAATTGGTGTATGGACCAGTTCTCTTCCAATTTGTTGCCTAAAGTACGTAACGCTTAAATAAAATTTTACTTAAACTTCAATAAAAAAAAATCAATAAAAGCAAAACAAAACAAAAAAAACGAATTGAAATCAGGAGTTTGTTTGCTGACCAAAATGAAATTAAACTAGAAATCAACATGAAAAGATTAAAATCCCCAAATATTTAGAAACTAAACTACATGCTTCTAAATAACTCGAGGTGAAAGAAAAATCACAAGAAGAATTCAAATACATTTAAATAGAAAGGGAAGCATCATATTGGCTAAAGCAAGCTCAAAGAATAACCTGTGGCTTTGAATGCTGACACCAAAAAGGAAGAGAATCTCTAATATCTATCCAGATATTGATCGAAAAAAAAAACCAAGAAGATACAAATTATAAGTGTTAGAAGTAAAAGAAGGAATATCACATAGATCCTTCAGACATTAATAGAATACTTAGGGCCTTCTGAAAATTGTTTGTCAATTGTCCAAATTACATAAATTGGACATATTTCTGTGAAAGACATAAATTTCTACTCAAGAAAAAATAGAAATACTAATCATTGCATGACTGTTAAAGAAAAATGAACTTCTACTGGTGAAATTCTAGCAGCATTTCTGGAATAGAGTTAATGCTTTCCTGCATGTGTATAACTTAAAAGAAGAGAATACTGCCAACTCAATTATGGGACACACGAATACTCTAATACTAAAAATAAAGACATAGAAACATATTTTTCTTTTATGGGCTTTTTTTTGTTTTTTTTTTTTTTTTGGTCTTGGTCTTTTTGATACAGGGTTTCCCTGTAGCCCCAGCTGGCCTGGAACTCACTCTGTAGACCAAGCTGGCCTTGAACCCACAGAGATCCACCTGCCTCTGCCTCCCAAGTGCTGGAATTAGAGGCATGTGCTACCAAGCCCAGCAGACATAAGAAACATATACACTATCCCACATAAACATAAAAATTGGTAGTAAAATAAAACCATATTAAACATAGAAATATATGAAGAGTTGATATACCATGACCAAGTATCACTTACTGCAGGAATACAAGGTTGGTCTAACATTTGAAAAATCAATATAATTGACTATATTGAAAATAAAGGAGATGATTTGATGGTATGTCTGTGATCCCAGTTTCCTTGAAGGAGAAAGACTATTGAAAATAAAGGAGATGATTTGATGGTATGTCTGTAATCCCAGTTTCCTTGAAGGAGAAAGATTATTGAAAATAAAGGAGATGATTTAATGGTATGTCTGTGATCCCAGTTTCCTTGAAGGAGAAAGATTACAAGTTCAAGATCAGATTGGCCTGGGTAACATAACCCCATTTCAAAGTAGAAAACACAAGAGAGGAGTCATAGATTGAGTTAGTTACTTTTCTGTTGTTGTGATAAAATACCATTACCAAGGGAGCTTATAAAAGGAACAGTATTTGAGCTCACATTTCCAGAGGGATTACAGCCATAATTGCAGGGGAGGCATGGAGACAGAGGTGGCCAGTGCAAAAAGCTGAGCTGTCATATCTTAAGCCGGCACTGGAAATTAAGACACTGGACATCCAAAAAGACTTAAGGACTCCCAAAGCCCAGCCCCAGTGACGTGCTTCCTCCAGCAAGGATGCACCTCCTAAAACCAACCAACCAAACAAACAAACAAACCCAATGCTACCAACTGGGGATAAAATGCCCAAATACTTAGAGCCTATGGGGGACATTCTCTTTCAAGCCACCACACACACACACACACACACACACACACACACACACAAATCATACTAATTTTTTCATTTGATGCAGATAAAAGCATTTGATAATATTCAGCAACTATTTTTTTTAAATACACTTCTAGGCTAGAGAGATGGCTCAGTGGTTAAGAGCATTGGCTACTCTTGCAGAGGACTCAGGTTTGGTTCGCAGCATTTACATGATGACTAACAACCAGTTTTAACTCCAGTTCCAGGGGATCCAATGCCCTCTTCTGACTTCTGCACACATTTTATGACATGAGTACACATACATACATGAAGGCCAAACTTTCGTGTATGTAAAATAAATAAAATTAATTTTTATTGATTTTTTTTGTGAATTTCATACAATATTATTTAATTTAGTTCCCCTTCCCTATCTGTACCCCCTTTCTACTCCCCACCCAATTTCATGTACTCTAATAATATACTTTATATATACATATATATACACATATGTTTGGTGTATAGAGTCAAATTTTTGTCCACAGATGCCTTTTGGTGTGGATTTATCAAGTGGAGGCTGGTCTGCCTACCAAGAGTCTCTTAAGGGACTCTCTTAAGGGAGACTGGCTCTCTCCTCCAAACAGCCATTGGTTGGCCAATACTTCCTCAGGTAGGGGTGGGTTTCTTACCCACTTCCCCATGTTTATGCTGGAATTTTTGTCTGGTGTGAACTTGCATGGCTGTTACTTTTGCTGTGAGTTCATATGAGTAACATCCCGCTGTCTGGAAAACTGTCTCCTTGTGGTTATCCATAACCTCTGGTCGTACAGTCTTTCCACCCCCTTTCCACAATGATCCCTAGCCTTAGGTGGCAGAAGTTTGATATAGATGGCCTATTCAAGGATAAGCACTCTGCAGCTTATTCTCTACACATTGGCCAGTTGTGGGTTTCTGTATTAAAAATAAAATAAAAATAGAAGTATACTTTTAATTAATTAGCACTTAAAGGGAAACTTCCTCAAGCGGATCAGTGCCATCTAAGGGAAAAAAGATAAACTAAACAATGACAAACTAAATGTTTTTCTCTTAACTCAGAGCCAAGGCAAATATATTTGCTTTTATCTTTTTTTTTTTTTTTTTTTTTTTTTTTTTTGGTCTTTCAAGGCAGGGTCTCCCTTATTCCACAGCTGTCCTGGAAACTTACTCTGTAGACAGTCTGCCTTGAACTCACAAAGATCTGCCTGCCTCTGCCTCCCAAGTGTAGTATTTTAAAGGTGTGCACCACCACGCCCGGCTTATCTTTTTTTTTNTGTGGGTGTGTGTATTTTAGTGTATTGCCTACATGTGTGTAAGTGCAACCATGTCCTGTAGTGTCTGTGGGCATCAGAAGAAGGCATCTGATCCCCTGGAACTAGAATTAGGGATGGTTGTTAGCAACCTGGGGTGCTGAGAATTGAACCCAGGTCCTCTGCAAGAGCAGCCAGTGCTCTTAACCTCTGAGCCATCTCTCCCTGCATATAGAACTTAATATAAATTTCTCTGACATAAAACATAAGATACATGATCCTATGTGACTTCTTTCACTTATTGTAATGTTTCCTGTATCAGATATGCCATTCTAGATGTAAACAGGTTTAAAAATTGGGGGGCTGATAAAATTCTGTTGTTGGATATTCATGTTGTATTTATCCATTAGTCAGTCCATTAATGGACATTTTAATTGTTTCAATTTTTGACTCATCTAAATAAAATCACTATAAATATTGCAAAAAGTTTTATGTGGATTTATCTTTGCTTTATTCTCAGACACACATTTCATGAGAAAATCATAGTAATTGAAGTAATAAAATAAAGGGAAACTATTCAAAAGTTTTTTCAGGGATGGGGATGAAGCTCAGCAGTTAAGAGTACTTATTGTTCTTACAGATCCTGAAGTTCATTCCCCAGGACCCATATCCCGTGGTTCTAAATCTGGCTCCACTAATACTTGTCCTCTTCTGCCCCTTCAACAGATGCACAACATACTCACATGCAGGCAACCACATATTTGCATGACTAACAATAAAATAAATCTTAAAATGATTTTGTAGTAAGTAAATGATTGAATTTCACTCTGATAACAATGAAGGACAATAGAATTTTCAAAGGCTGGCGGGAACCAGAAGAAAAGCACTGGAGTTCCTCAATGCAGGCAGGCCTGTTAATGTCATTATTGGACTTGGGCTCTTAAAATCTCATGGAGACTGACATGTAAGGGCTATATCTTTCTATGATTACATGTGAAAAAGATGGCTTCCATTTATTTCAAAGGGATGATGTCCAGGTTTTGGAGAATGAAGTACTTGGATTCTAAAATGGGCAAGATCCTGGGAATAAATTATTGCAAAGTGGCACAGAGAAAAAGATGTAATTGAAAGCTTTATTAAGTAAATCCATTCCATAACAGGAGGTCAGAGGCTTTTAACAAGAGGCCTATTAGAATTTTTTTATCAAGATGAATGGAAATTTAAGCCAAACAGTTCCTAAGTCAAGGAGTAGAGTCAGTGGTTTATATGATAACTTTATGTTTAACTTTGTGTGTTGTTGCACCTGAAGTGTCTTTAAAGAAGTTATCTTGTTTTCCATTTCTATTGACACTGTATGGAGGAGATAGGATATAGCTTTGTTCTTATAAATGGCTATAATTGCCTGTTCTATACAGGCAATTATCCTATCCAAAACAATGGAGGAACATAATCCTACTGAAACTGAGGTGCTGCTGTTGGGATATGGTAAACATGAGGGCTTCTAGGAAGTAAGCATTCCTTCTGTGGCAGCTATTTTTACCTCTAAGAGGTGTGCTTAACAACCCCCTAATCTAGATAACATGTAAGAAATTTCTCACCAGGCCAAATGCTAGCCTTCAAATTGTGAGAAATAAATCTCTGATTTTATAAAGAATTCAGTCTCAGTAATCTATTTTACCAGCATAGAATGTCTCCTGTTGTGGTTGTTGTTGGTATTATTGTCATCTTACAGGATATAAAGCTTCTTACTGCATTTACTTAAAGATTAGTCATATTAAGCTTTCATGAACACATTGTACTTTTACCAGTCTTTCTTCCTTCCTTCCTTTCTTTCTTTCTTTCTTTCTTTCTTTCTTTCTTTCTTTCTTTCTTTCTTTCTTTCTTTCTTTCTTTCTTTCTTTCTTTCATCTGAGACAGGGTCTCCCTTTAGTCCCAGCTGGCCTGGAGCTCACTATGTAGACCAGGCTGGCCTTGAACTCGCAGAGATCTGCCTGCCTCTGCCTTTCAGGTGCTAGAATTAAAAGCATGCACCACTATGCCTGGTACTGTTACTTTTTTCTTTTTTTGTTTTATTTTTTTTTTTATTTTTGTATGTGTATGAGTGCACTGTCTGCATGTAGGTCTGTGCACCCGTGTCGTGCAATGCCGCGGAGGTCAGAAGAGGGTCTTGGATTCCCCTGGAACTGGAGTTCTCCCGGAATTGGAGTTACAGACGGTTCTCAGCCGCCATGTGGGTGCTGGGGATCAAACCCAGGTCCCCTGCAAGAGCAGTTGGAGCTCTTAACCGCTAGGCCATCTCTCCAGCCCCATGTTACTTTTTTCAAATAGCAAATACTTTACATTTTTGTAGTTGAATTTATCACGTTAATGGCTTTTATATTGTGTACATGTTTTATGGAATATATATATATATATATATATATAGTCAATTTAGAGGTAAGATGAGGATTTCATAGGCCAGGAAAAGCATGAACCTAGCCAAGGGCGTGTGAGGCCCAGGGCCCAATCCCCAGCATGAAGAAAAGAATGATTTTGATAAAATCAGTAGTGCAATTTAAAAATCTCTGCTCTTTGACTATGACCATTAACAAAACAAAAAGTCACCCATAGCTGGAAGAAAGGGAATGCAGTATGTTATCTAACACAATATTTATATCTAGAATTTAGAAAAACCTCCAATAATTCAGCAATAAGATGGTAACTTAAACACAGCATGGTGGCACACACCTGTAGTCCCAGAACCCAGGAAGCCAAAGCGAAAGGATTGTAAGTTTGAGAGATTTTGTCTCAAAAGTAGATAACACACTAAAAACTGCACAAATTGTTTAACCCATGTGAAAATTGATACAAGTAGTCATTAAGTACATGAAAAGATGCAAGATGTGCTTAGTTATCTGAGAAAGGCATATAGAATGACAAAGTAATAGCACAACTCATCTTTCAGAATGGCCAAAATACAAAGACCAACAGAGCTAGGTATTGAGGAAGATGTAGGACTAATAAAAGTAATGATATTGCTGGGCATGGTGGTACACACCTTTAATCCCAGCACTCTGGAGGCAGAAGTAGGCAATCTCTGAGTTAAGGCCAGCCTGGTCTACATAGTGAGTTCCAGGACAGCTGGGGATACAGGGAAACCCTGTCTCAAAAAGACCCCCCCCAAAAAAGTAATGATATTATACAGTTCCAATTTGGGAAATAGTTTTGCTTTCTTCCAAAATCTAACCAATATTTACCATGCCATCAGCAATTCTGGACTTCTACTAAAGAAAAGTGAAAATATATACAATATATGCATAGCAACTTATACATACATATACATGGCAGCTTTATTTCTAATAGCATGACATCTCCCCCAATGTCTGATCAACCAATATATAGATAATCAAGAGTGGTTTATCCATACAATGGAATATTACTCAGTAATGAAAAAGTCTAAATTATTGATACATATAATGATATGAATGATCACTAAAATCCTAATTATGCCTAATGAATGCAGACACAAGATCACAAACTATATTATTTAAATTATATTCTTTAAGTGATACTATGATTTAAATGATATCCTAAGAAAGGTGAATTGGTAGTGCCAGAAAATCACTATTTGCCAAAGCATGAGTGTATAAATAGCCACGATACATGCCAGACAAAAGTCTGGGAAACAGGTGTTGAAATGTGGAGGAAGAGACAGGGATCTTCTAGGTGGCAAGACTATTTGCATTCAATTGTGAGGCGATAGAAGTCCCTGCGTTTTTTCAGAACTCATCAAACTACACATTTGTCACACACTTCATTACATATAAAGTATACTTCAATCTGTTTTTATAAATGGAGAATAAGGAACTTACAAGGCATCATCAAGGAGATCTGAAAGTCAATTTATTATGTAACTATTGAAAATAGCGCTGGAAGGAATGGAAATACCATAAAAGGTGGTTATGATGACAATCAATGAAAACCTTAAACTAGGATACACGTTTAGATGTGACCTAAATTCCCTTAAAATATGCCTCCAAAAAGATTACAGGAAACATATCAAAACCTCCTGACAGCTTCTCTATGATGGCACCGCGGTGGCTTTAGTTTTCTCTTTTGTACTTGCTCTGTTTCTAGAATTCTGCAGTGAACTTGTATGCTTTTGTAGTAAGAATTCATCTTAAACATAGTTTTTTTAAGTTGAGGGTGGTCTTATAAATGTCTCCCCAGCTAAGACAGTCTTCTGAAAAATGAGGATACCTTCCTTCTCCTTTCAGAGCAGACCTACAGCCTCGGAGCTTATCTTCAGACCTCACATTGCCTTTCGCAAACTGGGATGCTCTACTAAACAATGTTCCATGTCTGGCTTATTTAGAACATACCGCACGGCACACCCCTCATGCAGTCATGTGAGCATACTCCAGAGTCCACAGTGGAGGAACTTAGCTGTTTAAGCCAGAATCTTCTAAGCTCAATTTTTATTTCATTTTACTTTTTTGCTTTTCAGTGTTTGACATAAAACCCAGGGCCTCACATACACAACATATATGACTCTACCCCCAAGCTGTACCCTGGCCCCAGCCCAATCTTCAGATTTGTATGAAGACCTTACACAAGCAACAGTGTCCCCTGAGGACTAGCCTCCTGCCATCCATCTGCCTCCTTACTTGCCTCCTAATGCAGGCTCCTCAGCACTGGTGTCCCTTCAGCCAGGAAAACTAATGAGGCTGCTCGGCTTCACCAAAATCTACTTGAAATTTCAGGCACTTATCTCTTTTGAAAGTATTATTGAGGCTGGAGAGATGGCTCAGTGGTTAAGAGCACCAACTGCTCTTGCAGAGGACCCAGGTGCAATTCCTAGCACCCACATGGTGGCTAAAAGCTATCTTTAAGCTGGGCGTGGTGGTGCATGCCTTTAATCCTAGCACTTGGGAGGCAGGGGCAGGCAGAACTCTGTAAGTTCAATGCCAGCCTGGTCTACAGGCCAGCAGGGGCTATAGGGAGACCCTGTCTCAAAAAATAAGACTAAATAAATAAATAAATAAATAAATAAATAAATAAATCACCATTTTCTAGTGTTTCACGGGATAGGCTGAAATACAACAGCTTTTAGTGGAAAACTGAAAATTCCTTTTGACTGGTAGAGTCATAAAATTTCAGGAAAATGCAAAGCATTTTCTCCTTTTTTCCAGAAAGAGGTGGGTGTTAGGAAGAGTCCCTAGGTGGTGGCCTGCCTGCTGGTAACTCCTGCCCTCTTGGCTATGGGTTGTACCCTCCAGGTTGTCCAGCACCTGTTTCAAGTTTTTCTGAATCTTATCAGCTGAGTTGAAAGTATAGAAATATTCCCCAGCATATCTTCTTTAAGCAGTTTGAGCATACCTAATCAAAAATTTGAAATGCTCCAAAGTCTAAAGTTATGTGCTGACATCATTCTACCAGTAGCAAACTCTACATCTGACTTATACAAGGAATCACAGTCAACATAGGCACCTAAAAACACTGTTTAAAATTACCATCTTGTGGCCAGCAAGATGACCAGCAGGTAAATGTGCCTGTGGCCAAGCCTGACAACCTAAGTTCCATCCTCAGAATCCACATGGTACAAGGGATGAACGTCTTCTGAAAGCTGAAAGCTGTCTGTTGACTTCCATATGGATGGATGGGGACACACACACACACACACACACACACACACACACACACACATTAAAGTAATAAAATTATCATCAGCCTTTGTGTATGAGATGTGTATGAAAAATTAATGTAGACTTTGGTCTTATCCCAAAGATACCTTCTTTTGTATATGTAAATATTCAAGAATTTATATAAAAATTCTAACAGTCTGGTCTCAAGCACTTTAGATAAGTGATAATCTGTAGTTTGTCCAAAATACGTAAACTTACTTCTCTAAGCCACATGAGAAAATTATACTATCTGCAGTTTGCTTGTTGTCATTTGTTTTTGCACTCTTCTTCCGTTGGATTTTCCTATGCCCTGAGCATCAGCACACCAGGCTTAGCTGGGAGAACAGCAGCAAGGCTACAGGCAGTGCCACGTGTCTGCACACAGTCTTCTCCTGACCATAGCTAGGAGCTTTTGAAGGCACGGCGAACCTTTCTTAGCTGAGATATCATTATTGTCAAAAAAATAGACAAAAGTACTCAAAGAAAACACAGTATGATCTGAACACATCTTAGAAGGCTGAGTATTATACCATTTTGAAAACATGCTATCACTTTCTGAGTTTTACTTAATGGCAGTCAACTACAATCTGAAATAGTAAATGAAAATGTTTAGGAATTGACAGTTCAGAAGAGAAGGAGCATAAGGAAACCTTACTCAATGTCTGTCCTGCCCAAAGCATGAGTCATCCCTTTATCCATTATAACCACACTTTAGGCACTGCCAACCTACTAGTCATCTTTGGAGCCTCCCTGATTATCAGAGCACTGGCTGTGTTCAAATAATTCTAGTTTCCTTAATAATGGCCCTAAAATACTTGAGTAGCAATGGTTGCAATTTATCACAGAATATTATTACATATGTTCTATTTTATTGGTTGTCAACCTCTTATTGTGCCTAACAAACTTTATCATATATATATGAGGAAAATAGAGTATTCAAAGAGTTCAATATAGTCTGTGGTTTCAGGCATCTGCTAGGATCTTGGAACATATCCCCAAAGATTATGGAAACTGCTATGCATGCTTCTTTCTCCTAGGGATACTTAATTTATCTCATGATCTGATCAGTTCCTTTACAAAGTCATTCATCCGTGTCTGCACAGTGTGGTGCAATACTATGGTTAAAAGCCAAGCCCAGTACCACCTTCCTGGGCTGGAATCACAGCTCCATGGCTTCATAGGGCAGCTGTTTATCTCCCATGTGTCTCTGTTCTTCCAACTGTGAAACAATGAGAGTAAGAGTCTATATACTGGGACAAAGTGAAAAGGGAACAAGTCAATAGCATCTGACAGTGCCTGGCTGAGTCTGGTCTACATAAGCCTTTGCTATGAATGACCAGTTGATGATTGAAGGGGGCAGATTTGTGAAGGACATTTTTCACTATGTGTGGTTTAGTCTTTTGCAAATCCCCCAGACTGTTCCCATGTTGCTTGGCACCTCTCACTCTCTTGGGGCTGCAGCCATAAGGAGTTCACACAGGACCCACATCTGTCTCCCTCCCATGGCAGCCTCCGTGCTCACAAAAGCTGCCACAATAAGCATTCTATAAATATTTAATTGAGCACAAATGGATGTTTCCCAAAGCTGGTATGGGGCATAAATCCTTTCATGATTGCCATCATCACCCTAATTTCTCTAGATTTATGCTTAGCCTGGTTCACTCTGACATAGTGACAATGACTATAAGAAGTCATCATGCTGCCTATCTAGAGGCTGTGCAAGCTGCCCTACTGACAAGAAAAGGTGATGAGGGTTTGAATTCAGCTCCAGGCATGGAGGGAGGAATGGGATTGACTTGAGAGATGGAAGCAATACGTTTGATGAGCCACAGGAGAGCAGTGAGCCAGTGTTTCTACCTTTTTAATTAATAGATTGCAAAAGCCTTTTGCAGGCCGGGGATATGGCTCAGTGGTTAAGAGCACTGACTGCTCTTGCAGAGGACCTAGGTTCAATTCCCAGTACCCATGTATCTGCTAACTGTCTGTAACTCCAGTTCCAAGGGATCTGATGCCTTCTGACCTCAGTGGGCATTGCACAACACAGGTGCACTTAAACCTATGCAGGCAATACACTCACACACAAAATAAAAATAAATAATAATAATAATTATAAAGCCTTTTGCTGTCATAATTCTTGCCTACTGAGCTTCATGTGCTTAAGATATTTCCTCTTAGTGTCTAGAGCTTTTTGTAACCTCATCATACATGACTTTCCTGTATCAGACACACCAATCAATATCCCATTTGTTCTGTCTTTAAAAATATCTTTGGTGATGTTTACTGAAAAGGCTTCACAAATATGTGGCCATCTGTGATGGTGTGAATAAGGACTATCCCCCATAGGCTCCAAGTATTTGAATACTTGTCAGTTGGTGGCATTGTTTTGGGAAGGTCATGGAATCCCTAGGTGGTACAGCCTTGCTGGAGGAAGTGCGTCACTGCTGGGGGTCAGAGGGAGGGGAACTTTAAGAGTTAATGGCCATGGGGGCTGGAGAGATGGCTCAGCAGTTAAAAGCACTGGCTGCTCTTACAGAAGACCCTGGTTGGATTACCAGCACCTACCTGGTGGCTAACAACTATCTGTAACTCCAGTTCCAGAGGAATCTGACTCTCTCCTCTGACCTCCACAGGCACTGCACAACATGGGTGCACCTACCTACATGCAGGCAATACACTCATACACATAAAATAAAAATAATAACCAATTTTTAAAAAGAGTTTAGCCATATGAAAATCCACATTTTGAGGTATCTCTCTCCCCCTCCCTCGCTCTCTCTCCCCGTCCCTCCCTTCTCTCCCTCCCCTCCCTCCTTCTCCCTCCCTCCCTCCATCCTCCTCCCCCCGCGTGAAGAATGTGCACCATCACTCTCGGCTCCTGCTCTGGCCCCATCCTGCCATTCGCCTCTGCTTGATGGACTCTTACCCTCTAAAACTGTAAGTTCAATAAGTTGCTTTGGTCATGATAGTTATCACAGCAACAGAAGCAAACTAATACGCCATCTTTATTAGTGACGTTAGGGATGACGATGACAAAATACCTGACAGAAATAGGAAGAAAGGAATTATTTTGGTTGTTTCAAAATGCCTGCTTTGCCCGTTACACTTGGGCAGAATATCCTGATGGCAGGAAGGAACATGTGCCAGAAGAGAGCTGTTTACTTCATGGTGGACCAGCAGCAGAGAACATGATAGGAAGTGGCCAGGGATAACATACACTCTCAAGACCTGCCACCAGTACCTGACTTCCTCCATTTGTCCTCTCTACGTTTCCCCAGCCTTCCAAAGTAGCGAACCAGGTAGAGACCAAGGATTGTAAGCATAAGCCTGTGAAGCCATGTTGTACTCAACTCATAACATTTTAAATAAATTAAATCACAATATATATAGTCCCATAGTGCTGAGTAATTTTTGCTGTGTACTTGTTAGAACATAGCACATTACTTTGAGTTATTAGTAGAGGTATCGAGTATCACATACTATCCTGATAAAATTTGAGATGGTGATATTTCTGTGCAGCCATTTGTACTGGGAAGACAGCCTTATGGAGGCAGCTGTCTTGTGAGAGGCACAGGCAGTGCAGAGGAGGAGGAGGTCTGTGTATGTGGTATATGCTCTTTTTATACTGGTTGTGGTTGTTTTTTCACTTTCGTTGTTTCCCCATTTTATAGATCTGTACGTTATTGATTGGCCTGGTCCTCTTTATTTTTAAATTTTTATTTATTTTGTCTTTTTTTTTTTTATTAATTTATTTAAGTTCTGTCTGTATGTGTGTGAATGTACTGTCCTGCATGCAAGTCTGTGCACCCTTCGTGCAATGCCGCGGAGGTCAGAAGAGGGTCTTCAATTCCCCTGGAATTCTGGAGTTCTCCTGGAGTGGAGTTTCAGACGGTTCTCGGCCGCCATGGTGGGCCCGGGGGATCGAACCCAGGTCCTCTCTGTAAGAAACCGGTCCGAGCTCGTAACCGCTAGGCCATCTCTCCAGTCCCCCTATTTATTTATTCTTTAAGGGATTCAACAATATGAGAGCACAGTTGTGTTCAGATCACAAGGAATAAAACATTAACATTGCTCAGTTTGCCAAACAGTTAGGTAATGGTGCTAGCATCCACAGAGGAGGATAAAAAAAACCATTTGTCGGGGTGTGTTTTCTGGACTGTGTTGTTTCAATCTAGTTAATCAGCATTGATAGCATTCTAGTGACATCCATTTTCCACTGCAATTCATGATGTCGATCTGTTCTTTACTGCTTGCTGCTAGAACTCCATTGTGGTAGATGTACCGTACCACCTTTTTTAATCCATTCGTCAGTTGAGGGCCACTTGGTTGGTTCCAGCTCTTCCTATTGTGAAGAGAGCTACATTAAACACAGCTGTGCATGTAATCTCTGCGGTAAGATGGAGTGGGTTGTTTCAATTTCATTTTCTCATTTCTTGTCCATCGAAAGGTCAGGGAAAGAAACATTTTACCTTTTAACCCACTTTACCCACTACAACTGACAGCTTTCTGATAGGATAAACCAAGAAGCAGAACAGTAACAGGAATACTTACTAATACTTCGATCAGTTTTGTCCTTGGAGTCATTTTTCTGTTTTTTTAATGTGTGTTAATATTTTTTTTTTTTTTTATTTTTATTTTTTTTTTAGTTTTTTTTATTTATTTATTGGATCGTTTGAACAGGGTTTTCTTAGCCCGCATCTGGCCTGTGAATTATTCTATATAGACCGGGCTGGCCTGAACTCTCAGAAATGTGCCTGCATCTGCTTCCTGGGTAATTTTTTTTTTTTTTTTTTAGGTTGTGAGTATATTCCCTTCATGTAGATGTACCCCTGTCATTCAATTCCTGCAGATGTCAGAAAAGGGGTAAATAAGATCCCCCAGAACTGGAGTTTTACAGACACTTGTTAGCTGCCATGTGGCCAATGTGAGTGCTTAGAATCAAACCCACAGAGATCCTCTCCTGCAAGAACAGTCATTGCTCTTCAAGACCACTGAGCCATCCTGGTCCCACCACCCCCCAATCTTTTAAATTTTTTTTTTGAGAAAGGTTTAAAGAATAGCCTCGCCAGGCATGGTTGCACACACCTTTTAATCCTAGCACTTGTTGGGAGGCAGAGGAGGACGGATCTCCGTCAAGGCCAGCCTGGTCCGACAACGTGAGTTCCAGAGCACAAGCTGGGGCGACAAGAGGAGAAACTGTCTCGAAAAGACCACAAAAAAAAAAAGAATAGCCCTCTAGCCCAGTGAGAACACAACATCTTGCTACTGATCTGCTACTGAGATAGAAAATATATGGGATATTGTTTAGAATTTTCAGTAACGATAATAGGGGTAAAATTTGTCAACATTGAAAAGAAAAAAGCCATTTCCCAAACGCCTCTGGCTGAGACAGGAAAAAAAAGCTAACTGTTTCTATGACATGCCTCAAGCATACAGCACAGGGGATAGACGAAATAAGACCGTTCTGGGACCCCCGCCAGCATTTGGAGAAGGGCTCTGAGGATGTGAAGGAGGCAGNCTGAGCTCATAAACAAATCTTTTACTTTATAAATGATTTACCTCTAACTTTATAATTCATTTGGAATTGGTTTTGCTGCATACTCTGAAGAAGGAACTCAAGTTTCCTTCCTTTGTTTTGAAATGCAGCCCAGGTAGGCCTGGAATTCTGTCTACAGCCCAGGCATGCTTGGGATCCAGACCTGGTCCTTTGTTTTTTTTTGGCCTTCCTCCCTCCCTCCCTCCCATCCTCCCTCCCACCCTGTTTGAAGATGTTCACTCTCGGCTCTCTGCTCTGGCCCCTCCTGACATGTCTCCTCTGCTGTGATGGACTCTTACCCTCTAAAACTGTAAGTTCAATAAGTTGCTTTGGTCATGATAGTTATCACAGCAACAGAGAAGCAACTAATACACCATCTGTATTAGTTACTTTAGGGATGACTATGACAAAATACCTGACAGAAATAAGGAAGAAAGGAATTATTTTGGTTGTTTCAAAATGCCTGCTTTGCCCGTTACACTTGGGCAGAATATCCTGATGGCAGGAAGGAACATGTGCCAGAAGAGAGCTGTTTACTTCATGGTGGACCAGCAGCAGAGAACATGATAGGAAGTGGCCAGGGATAACATACACTCTCAAGACCTGCCACCAGTACCTGACTTCCTCCATTTGTCCTCTCTACGTTTCCCCAGCCTTCCAAAGTAGCGAACCAGGTAGAGACCAAGGATTGTAAGCATAAGCCTGTGAAGCCATTTTGTACTCAAATCATAACATTTATAAAATTAGAATCACATATATAGTCCCATAGTGCTGAGTAATTTTTGCTGTGTACTTGTTAGAACATAGCACATTACTTTGAGTTATTAGTAGAGGTATCGAGTATCACATACTATCCTGATAAAATTTGAGATGGTGATATTTCTGTGCAGCCATTTGTACTGGGAAGACAGCCTTATGGAGGCAGCTGTCTTGTGAGAGGCACAGGCAGTGCAGAGGAGGAGGAGGTGGTAATTGTGGGGGCTCTTTTTACTGTTGTTTTGTTTTTCACTTTCTTTTTTTCCCCTTTTAATATATCTGTACTTTATTGATTGGCCTGGTACCTACTTTATTTTTTAAATTTTTTATTTATTTATTCTTTAAGGGATTCACAATATAAGAGCACAGTTGTTTTCAGATCACATTAACGTTGCTCAGTTTGCCATACAATTAGGTAATTGGTGCTAGCATCCACAGATGAGGGATACCATTTGTCGTTTGTTTTTCTGGGACTGTGTTAGTTCACTCAGCATGATATCTTCTAGTTCCATCCATTTTCCTGCGAAGTTCATGATGTCATCTTTCTTTACTGCTGCATAGAACTCCATTGTGTAGATGTACCACATTTTCTCTATCCACTCGTCAGTTGAGGGCCACTTGGGTTGGTTCCAGCTCTTCACTATTGTGAAGAGAGCTACAATAAACATAGCTGTGCATGTATCTCTGCGGTAAGATGAGTGTTTTTCATTTTCTTGTCCATCTAAGTAACAGGGAAAGGAAACATTTTACCCCTACAACTGACACTTCTGATAGGATAAACCAAACAGGAATACTTGCCTTGAGTCATTTTCTGTTTTTAATGTTGTTAATTTTTTTTTTAGTTTTTATTTATTGATTGATCTTTTTGAGACAGGGTTTTCCTATAGCCCCAGCTGGCCTGGAATTTTCTATATAGACCAGGCTGGCCTGAACTCTCAGAAATGTGCCTGCATCTGCTTCCTGGGTAATTTTTTTTTTTTTTTTTATGTTTGTGAGTATATTCCCTTCATGTAGATGTACCCCTGTCATGCAATTCCTGCAGATGTCAGAAGAGGGTATCAGATCCCCCAGAACTGGAGTTTACAGACACTTGTTAGCTGCCATGTGAGTGCTTAGAATCAAACCCAGATCCTCTCTGCAAGAACAGTCAGTGCTCTTAACCACTGAGCCATCTGTCCACCCCCCAATCTTTTAAATTTTTTGAGAAAGGTTTTAAGAATAGCCTCGCCAGGCATGGTGGCACACACCTTTAATCCTAGCACTTGGGAGGCAGAGGCAGACGGATCTTTGTGAATTCAAGGCCAGCCTGGTCTACACAGTGAGTTCCAGGACAGCTGGGGCTACAGGGAGACCCTGTCTCGAAAAGACCACAAAAAAAAAAGAATAGCCTCTACCTAGGTGAGAACCAACATCTGCTACTGAGATAGAAAATATATGGGATATTGTTTAGAATTTTCAGTAACGATAATAGGGGTAAAATTGTCATACATTGAAAAGAAAGCCATTTCCCAAACCCTCTGGCTGAGACAGGAAGCTACTGTGTGCTATGACATGCTTAAGCATACAGCACAGTGGATAAGACTTCTGGACCCCAGCCTTTGGAGAAGGGCTCTGAGGATGTGAAGGAGGCAGGCCAGTGGTTATAGGTTGCAGGAGATGAGTCAAGTATCCCTGTGTCCAATTTTGCCCTGGAAAAATCTTCAAGAGTTTGCTGAGCCAAACTGTGACTATTCATTTGCATTTTGAAGAACAAATCCTTCCAACCAGTGGTTGTTGATGAACAGCATTCTCATGTGACATGCTTCTAAGACATCTGCCTAGGAGACAGTCAGAAGAAGGAAAATCACTGTGGTTCTGTATTTCCCCTGCACACCTTTAGAGGGGACATTTACAGGCCAACCACCTTGGAGTCCTCTGGGAGCTTTGACTCCCACTTTAGCAACTTGCCATAATTTTGCCACCTATACTGTCTAACCTTAATGTTGAATGTGAGACCAAGTGACAGAAATCTAGCTCGCTTCATTCATCATCACTCAGAATATCTGTTAGAACTAGAACCCATTCCTGCCTGTTCTGAGAACTTCCTAAAGGTTCTCTAAATAGACTCGGGCCTCCAGAAGTGTCCACAATCTATTTGGTCAGAAGAACCTTCATGTAAGTTCCAGGTTGCCACTTAAAGGAGTCTCTGTGCACTGCCCTTCCCTTTCCTTTCTCCTCCCTTACTTTCTCCCTCTTACTCTATCTCCTCTCCCTAGAATCTAAGTCTTGTTGTCCTTTATTTTTTTATAAACTTCTGAGGTACTTAAGAGTTTTAATTCATCACAGTAAGATAAAGTCCGTGGATCACTGGTATATCTAAGAGCTGGTTTGAGCTCTCAGGCCATGGATGCTCTGCTGAGACAGCCCTAATTCTAACTCCGGTACAGTTGCTTCAGTTTATTACATAGCAGATCAGTTTTAGTTTAGTTTTCTTAGGGGTAAGGGAGGCAAAGGTTTATTTTAGCTTCTAAATTATAGTGCATCATCAAGGGAAGCCAAGACAGGAACTCAAAGCAGAAGCTTGAAGCAGAAACCATGGGGGAATGCTGGCTTGTTTCCCCTGAGCTTGCAGCTAGCTTTCTTATATAGCCCAGTTCCATTTGCCTAGGACAGTACTTCCCACAGTGGGCTGGGCCCCACTACATTAATTAGCAGTCAGGAAAATGTCCCATAGACATGTCAATCTGATGAAGGAAATTCTGCAATGTGTATTTAGGGATCTGCTTTAGTTTTTAATCAAAATCTATTAGGTCCTCAACAGTAACAGCCTGTTTGACTCCAAGCACATAGCTGCCTCATGTAGATGTTTGGTGATTATGCCCCCACACCTTCCTTATGTTCTCTAGTAGCTAAATTTATCAAAGAAAATGAGAAGACATTTCCTTGCTCTTGATAGAAGCTAGTAGAATGACAGTTAATAGGAATACATAATTTATAAATATGAACACATGATACAAATGTTCTACATCAATCCTTAAACCATGGCACTATGATCGATTGGAGGGATATCTGGAGAAAAACAGACAGACTCCAACTTTGCCCAAGTGGGAAGATGAGGATGAGGGAAAATAGCCCAAATGAGTGGATGGCATGAGACATATATAGTGGCAAGTGGTGGTAAACTGTACGTGTTTGCCAGGCAAGCTGGTAAGCTGGTGACCAAATGGGCAAACCAAAAGCTACCTGCTCCTGTGATTCCCTTCCACTTCCCTGGGCACTTTCCACATATTTCTCTGCTATTGGCTAACACATTTACCTTGGCCAGCTCTATGCCAGGTGCCCTCTCCTAAAACCTCATAGTGTTCTCTCTTCCTGCCATCTTTCACTCACCAGATTGTGTGGCAGCGAACTCTAAGCTCTTGAAGGACTTGGCTTAACATGGTGGCAAGCACATAAGGCTGTTAGACATAGGCTTGTAGGAGCAGGCAGAAGATCAATGGATGCATGGATGGATGGATGGATGGATGGATGGATGGATGGATGGATGGATGGATGGAACTGTGTATATATGTAGAAGTCACTGAAGGCCAGAGCTGTGGCTGAAAGCAGTTCTTCTGGCCATGTAGTAAAACTACATTCTCCTTTTTCTTGCAAAGCATAGAAACTTCTCTTGTAAGCCTTTGGGGTGGGTAGTAACACCCCAGCTGAGTTCAAACAAATAATGAAGCAAGAAGCCAGAGAGCACATTTAGTTTAGCAGTCATGTAGAGCCAGTGCAGGAACACTAAACATTCATAGAAGTACCTCCGGTCCCTTGCTTTTTTTCATCTTTTGCCCTTCTAGTAGGCACTGGCACCTCTTTCTACGCCACTCTTAATTTTCTAGAGATACTAAAAGATAATTTGAAAGTAAAGTTTCTATATGGAACAGCTTCTCAGTAATATTGATAGAGCACAAGGAAAGGATGGGCCACCTAAAAGCAATGTTGGGCAAGACCTTTCCCAAAAAAATGAAGAACCCTTTTAACAAGGTGCCAACCCCATTATCTCATGTCAGCCACAGGAAGACAGATGCCACCAGAGCCCAGGTTTGATGCCCCCTGAAGCCTGGCTCTGCCATCTTGGCTGCAACACCCCTTACACAACCACCCTTGTGGCCTTGAGTAAATCACTCAGCCCTTAAAAGTTCTTTTTGCCAATTTACCAACTGTAGATCACACTACTGGCCTGAGACTTAGCAGGATTTAGCAGCTAGCATTCTTAAGGACCTGATGCACAGAGTATAAGACACCTATTAGCTGTTAAGAAGTACCTTTTATATTCAGGTGGATTTGATTTTTATATTTTGTTGTTCACTGACCACAGTGTTAACAGCTATGTTTCTTTCTGCCATGTGGTTGTTTGAATGAGAGTGTCCTCCCATAGGCTTTAAGTATTCAGACATTTTGTCTCCAGTTGGTGGCACTGTTCTCGAAGGTCTTAGAAGGTGTGGCCGTGCTGGAGGAAGTACGTCATTGGAGGCAGGCTTAGTGAGTTCAACAAGCCTTGCGGTCTCCAGTCTCTCTCTTGACTTCCAGTGCTCATTGGGAGATGTGACCCTCGGCTTGCTGCTCCAGCCCCAGACACCATGCTTCCCACCACAATGGACTCTAATTCCCTGGAACCATCAATCATAAGCTCAAGTAAACTCTTCCTTTTATAAATTCCTTTGGTCATGGTGGATTTATCACAGCAACAGAAAAGTGACTAATACAGTTATTTGGTACCAGGAGTGGGGTGTTGGCTGTGAAGAACCTGAACATGTGGATGTTTGGAGAAATGTGGAAGACTTCAGAACTTTGGGCTAGAGAAGCTGTTGACTACTGTAAGCAGAGCCTAAGGGGCCATTCTAGTAGAAGCCTGGAAGAAAGTATTGCTGCAAAAAATGTAGTTCCAGAGGAAAATAAAGACTTAGGCAGCAACTGGGATATTTTGATAAAGAGTCTGGCAGCAGTTTGCCCACAGCCCAAATGCTTGCCTGATGCTAAGTTGAAAAGCAATGGACTAATGTCTTTGGCTGAGGATATTTCAAGACATCCAAATGTAGAAATTGTGTGGCTTTTAATGGTCAATATTGTGCAGATCTACAGTGCAGAAGAGCAGATGGGGCAGAAAGAAATAAAGAATGTACAGTTTGGATCTGAAAACTGCACTAGGAAGTTAAAGGTGGGGCCACGGCATGTGAAGGAGATTCCTTTTTCTAAGGACGATAAAGTGATTAAGGAGAGCTAGCTATTTACAAGTAAACAATGGAAAAAGTGAGATTAAAAGTAATTAAAGGGGAGGGGCTCGAAGCTTTACAAGAAACAACAGAAACCAGTACCTTCAGGGCAAGACAACACACAGCTAAGCCTCCAAATTTTAAAAGGAAAATAATATGAAAGGCTTTCTACTCCAATAAGTCCTGGGCAGAGAAAAATTGAAAAAATTGTGGTTAAAGTAGGAGAGAGTCCATTCCAAACTTGCAGACAGATTCAGCAATTTCATTCACGTGGCTACTGGCTTAGAGGTATGAAGTTTGCAAGAGTGAGGTGTCTTCAGTTCTTCCTCCGTGGTTTCAGAAAGCCACAAAGGCCAGGCAGAATGCAGCAGAGGCATCCCTGAATAAAAGTAGGTCCTGATAGGCCATTGCGTTAAGTTGTGAATGTGAAGTCCGGTTGGCAGCGGAGACCCCAAGAAGAACATTCGAGATGCCAGAGCTGTGAAGATATTTGCCAAGGAGATGCTGCATACAGGGAATGGTATCAGCCTAAGAAAGAGATTGTATGTTGCAGGCAAGTTGGAAGAGCTGAGCCCACTAAGCCCTTTGGAGTCAAGTCCCATAAGTTGCACATGGAGCTACTGGATTTGGTGTTTGCACTGCTGGTTTTCGGTCTTGTTTTGGTCCGTATTTCCTCCCTCTGCCTCTCTCATCCCTTCAGAATGGGAATGTGTATTCAACTCCACTGTATGTTGGGAGTAAGTAATTTGCCTTTTGATTTTACAGAGCTTACAGTTAAAGAGATTGGCCTGTGTCTCAGCAGAGATTTTGGACTACAGACTTTTGAATAGCATTGTGACTGGTAAAGAATATGGGGGCTTTTAAGGTTGGATTAAATGCATTTTTGCATTTTATATGTGCCAGGGGCCAGGGAGGGAATGTGGTGGTCTGAATGAGAGTGTCCCCCCATAGGCTTTAAGTATTCAGACCATTTTGTCTCCAGTGGTGGCACTGTTCTTGCAGGCTTAGAGGATGTGGCCATGCTGGAGGAAGTAATCATTCGGAGGCCGGGCTTAGTGAGTTCAACAAGCATTTCAGGCTCCAGTTGCTCTCTCTCTGACTCAGTGCTTTTTGCCAGATGTGACCCTCAGCTTCTGCTCCAGCCCCGGCCACCATACCTCCCTGCCATCATGGACTCTAATTTCCGGGAACCGTCCCGCTCATCCGCTCAAATAAACTCTTCCTTTTGTATAAATGCCCTTGGTCATTGTGGCTTTATCACAGCAACAGAAAAGTGACTAATACATGCCAGAACACCTTAATAAAAACTATAGTCATTAATGTAATGGGAGACTTCTAAGGAGGAATGGAAGAAGGTGTTCTCTATTCTAGCAGCAATGGGAGAGGGTATGTGTGGCTAACACTCTTGGCCCTACACAGTGTCCAGTAGACAAGTACTGTCTAACATTAGAGGGGAGATTATGGCTAAAACTGTCTCTTGAGCATACCAGTTCCGTGCCTCCTCTCTTATCTCTCCTGACCGTTGGGAATCAGGTATTCCTCCTTTCCAAAACAATGGGCCACTGAGCCTCCCGTCCTCTAACACAGGCACTGGCCCTTCCTTTCCTTTCCTTTCCCTTTCCCCCCTTTCCCTTTCCCTTCCCCTTTTTCCCCTTCCCCTTCCCTTTTCCTTTTTCCCCTTTCCCCTTTCCCTTTCCCCCTTCCCCTTCCCCTTTCCCGTCCCCTGGCCCCTTGACCCTTCCCTTTTCCCTTTCCCCCTTTCCCTCCTTCCCCGTCCCCCTTTCCCTTTCCCTTTTCCCCTTTTTTTTTTTTTTTTTTTTTTTTTTTTTTTTCCCTTCCCTTCCCCTTCCCCGTTCCCCTTTTCCGCCTCCCCGTTCCCTTTTCCCCTTCCCGTCCTCTTCCCCCTTTCCCCGTCACCCTTTTCCCCTCCTCCTTCCCCCGTGCCCCTGTCCCCCCCTTCCCCTTGTCCTCCTCTTCCCCCTTTTCCTTTCCCCTTCCCCCCTTTCCCCGGGCCCTTTTCCCTTACCCGGTCCCTTGACCCTTTCCCCTGGCCCCGTCCCCCTTTCCCCTCCCCCTGTCCATCCCCTTTTCCCGGTCCACTTCCTGTCCCATTGCCCTCCCCCTTTCCCCTTTCCCCTTTCCCTTTCCCCCCCTCCCTTTCCCCTTCCCCTTTCCCCGTTCCCCTTGCCCCCTTTCCTCTGCTTTCCTCCCCCCTTTCCCCTTTCCCTTCCCCTTTCTCAGTCCCCTCCCCTTCCCCCTTCCCCTTTTCCCCTCTCCTTCCCCCCTTTCCCCTTTTTTTTTTTTTTTTTTTTTTTTTTTTTTCTTTTTTCTCTTTCCCTTTCCCCCTCCTCTTTCCCTGTCCCCCTCCCCCTTTCCCGTTCCCCGCCCCCTTTCCCCTTCCCCTTTCCCCTTTTCCCTTTCCCCTTTCCCCCTCCCCCTTCCCCCGCCCCTTTCCCTCCCCTTTTCCTGCCCCTTGCCTCATTCCCTGGTCCCCTTTCCCCTTTCCTGCCCCTTCCCTTTCCCCTTTCCTCCCCCTTCCCCTTTCCCTTTCCCTTCCCCTCCCCTTCCCCTTCCGTTCCCCTTCCCCTTTCCCTCCCCCTTCGTTCCCCCTTCCCTCTTCCCCCTTCCCCCTCCCTGCCCCGCCCTTCCTTCCCTCCTTCCCGCCCTTCCCTCCCTTCCCCCTTCCCCCTTCCCCCTTCCGTTCCCTTCCATTCCCTTGCTTTGCCAACAGGTAACCCAGAGTTCTTTTTCAACTTCCTTCTGTAGCTCTTACCAGTCTCTTATTCCCTACATCTTGTCCCAGAAGTGTTTCTAACAGTCCCACATTCTCCTCCACATCTGGCTGTCAGCAAGTGACCTTGTAGATGCCTCTCTCCCATGGGATCACTGAGGTCACACTCTCCCCAGGCTGTCCACAGACTCATCCACCCACTTCACAGACATTTCTGTGGTGCTAGAACTGCCAGCATGTTGTTGATGAGTCCAAAGACATTAGCCTTCTCCATATCAAAGGCAAAGTGACAGGAGGCTAATCAGGTTAGTAAGGAAGATGTGAGACCGAACAGAAAGCCTGGGTCTGGAGCACAGCTCTGGCTAGGCCAGGTTGAAACCCATCCTAGGTCATTCCATAATTTCTTCATTTGACACACAGTGGGGCTGCTGAGAAGAATTGGTCTATCATGGACAAATATGTGTCAAGCTCATTTTTGTTTGTAGCTTTCTTGCTTCATTACTATTTTTTTTTTCAAGCGCACAACTTAACCTCCTTTCTTTCTACAGGATTTGTCACAGTCCCTAGCGGTCTGCCCCCCCCCCCCAGCCCCATCCATGTCTTCTGAGCCAGCCTGTGTGTTATTGGAGTGCTCTCTTAACCCTTTTTTTTTGGAAACGTAGTTCTGCTCTGGTAAATTGTCTGGACTGATTGAGGTAATGATTTGCTGTACTCTATTTCTCTTTCTTTATGAAAATCTCATTGTGCTTTATTCACTCCTTTGAGTGGTTATCTCAGCGTTTACCTGTGTTTCTACATAATGTGATTTCTGGGTCTTGGTTTTTCCCTTCTGGGCATTGTCTGTTGGCCACTCTTATCCAACATGGCTGCTTTGTTCTCTTCTCCTATGCCTGCCCCAAACCTCCATTCTTTTATTACTATGTTATATTTTAATTTTTGGTTCGCTCAATATTCAGTGTTTTCATGAGGAACTTTCAGTAAACCGTGATTTTTGCTTTTGTGTGCAGTTACCATTTGCTTAGCATAACCCTCTTAGGCGTACTTTCTCCTTTTGCTTTATTTTCTGTTTATATCACTAGCTTCAGCCTAAATGCTGCCTTAGCTTTCAACGTTGCTTTTCAAGGTCTTCAGATCTCCCAGGTTGGCTCTTAGTTGTGTTTTCCTCCATCAACCCTTCCAGAACTGGACTCAATCTGTACTGTTGGGAGGACCAGCATCCAGTATCTTCCTTTACATTCATCTAGAGCACTCTAATAGCTTCTCTCTTGAGTTGGAGCCTTTAGTTGCAGGCACCATTTTCAAATTTCCAGGTACCTCTCAAAATACTCTTTAGGCTAGTCTCAGAATTAATAATGAGGCTCTTACATGTTTCCAAATTGAAAATAATTTGACTTCAGAAATTTGAAAGCATTTTCCCATTGTCTTTGGATTTGAAGTGTTAAACCGAGCTGCCAAGAGCCATTTGACTCCCAGCCTTGTCTCTTCATTCTGAAAGGTAGCCCTAGCCTTCCTTTGGTCCTAGTGCCCTGAAACTTTCATGTAAGGTGGGTCTGGACCCACCAGTTATGTGGCCACCCTTTCTCTTGACAAATGCATGTGCTTCTGCTCTGATCAGTTCACTTGAGTTATCCTAAAATAATTCTCTCTGCTCTTTTGTTTTTTCTTTCTTTCTGTGTTCTCTTTCTGGAAATCCTATTAAATACTGGCTTCCTGAGCAGTTTTCAAATTTTCTTAACTTCCTTCTTCCCTGTCTTAATATAATTCACTATGCTCTTTTTTTCTGTACCGTCTTTCTGGAAATCCAGTATACTGGCCTCCTTTGCACTCTCAGATTTTCTTAACTTCCTTCTCTCTTTTCACCACTATATCCTTTTGCACTCCCTTCTGGGAGATTTCTTCAATTCTTGTCTTCAAAAATCTTTTCATTTGGAGTGCCTGCTTTTCTTTTTAAATTTCTAAAGTCTATTTAAGTTGTCCTTTTATTTGGTATCTTCTTGTGTCCTTGCTAGCTTTCCTTTCTCTCCAAAGATATTAAAGGTTTGGTTTGGCGTTTTTTTGTTTTGTTTTCTTTTGTTTTTTCCTTAATGTGTATAAGTTTGTTGCATGCATGTAGATAAGTACACCTGTATAGATAGATGCAATGTCAGAAGGAGTTAGATCCCCTGAACTGGAGTTATGGACAGTTGTTAGCAGCCATGTGGGTCCTGGGAACTGAACCCAGGTCCTCTACCAGAGTCACCAGTGCTTTTAACCACTGAGCCATCTCTCCAGCCCCTCGTTTGGTTTCTAAGTCTCTTCTCATACTAGTTTGATTTTCTCCAAGTTACAGGTTTTGTTTATTTTTTTTTGTTTGTTTGATTGTTAGAGGTTTAGTGCATGTGTCTTTTCTCATTTATATAGTATGGTAATCTTTGGTTTTCTGGTTATATTCAAATATAACTTTCAAAAGTGGAGGTCTAAAGCTAACTGAGACCCTTGTTTTTGTTTTTTGTTTTTTGTTTTTTTAATTTTTTTTTATTTATTTCTGTATGTGTATGAATGTACTGTCTGCATGCAAGTGTGAGCACCCATGTCATGCAATGCCGTGGTGGTCAGAAGAGGGTGTCAGATTCCCCTGGAACTGGAGTTCTCCTGGAATTGGAGTTTCAGATGGTTCTCGGCCGCCATGTGGGTGCTGGGGATCGAACCCGGGTCCTCTGTAAGAGTGGTCAGCGCTCTTAACCGCTAGGCCATCTCTCCAGCCCCTGTTTTTTGTTTTTAATGTGTATGAGTGTACTATCTGCATGTAGATTGGTGCACCAGTGTCTTGCAATGCTGTGGAGGTCAGAAGAGGGCGTCGGATTCCCCTGGAACTGGAGTTAAAGACGGTTCTTAGAACTGGAGTTAAAGACGGTTCTTAGCCGCCATGTGGGTGCTGGGAATCGAACCTGGGTCCTCTGCAAGAGCAGTTGGTGCTCTTAACCTCTGAGCCATCTCTCCAGCCCCGCTGAGACCTTTGGCTGACTTAGATGTGCAGTGTCTGTTACCCAGAGACCACCTTCCTGTCTCTGGAAGGAAGTTGTCCTGGCTGCCCTCTGCTGGACTTTGGGCAGAGATCACATTTTCAGCATCTTGGACTATCACTGGGCCTGTGACTTTTGGTCTAATGCCCTTCTCTACCAGGCTGTGGGAGGTAGTTGCCCAGGGAGGAAGAATGGTGAGCTCAGGGGCTCAGTCCCACTTTCTCAGTATGCTGGGGTTTCTGCAAGTGCAAACTGAAGTAATTCTCACCTCTCCTCCCAGGGCTCCTGCTACCTCTATCACTCATCCATTTGCTTTCTGGCTTCCAGAATTTGATTCTCCTTGACTCTCTCCTGTTCTCTCAGCTGCATGAATTTACTGATTTTGAAAGGAGTCTGAGGAACAAACAGTGGTGTACAAACTGCCATCTCACTTCAGAAGATGATGGGTCTCCCAGGATCCCTTCGTGTCATTTACCACCACTGTAGCCTGCTCCTTACATATGTACATCACATAAAACAGCCTGAGATCTAAACCTTGAGACCTTCTGGGACATTCCAGACAGGAGTGTATTCTTTCTACAGTCTTCAAGTGCAATCAATCTAATTTCTATTTAGTTGGTTGACTTTGCTTTTGTGACCTCAAAGAGATTTCTGGTTGAGTAGATTTTTTTTCCTTGTAATGGTAATGAAGCCCAGGTCTTAGCAGATTTAAGGCAAGTGCTTACCACTGAGTCATGTCCCTAGCCCTATAGTTTATTAGACTTGTTTTAGTGTTTATTTTTAACATTATACACAATTACATAATAATGAGTTTTAGTATGACATTTTTATACATAAGTACTGGGTTTGGGTCATATGTGCCCTCATCACTCTCCCTTGTCCCCAACAAGTAGCTACTGATCCCCTTATTCTTCCCATCTAGTCTGTCTGTGTTCATGCCTTTTCTATGTGGCACCCGATGATTTTTGTTAGAGATGCTTACAGGAGGATCTCTAAATGGATAAGAGTTTATTTACAGGAAAATGGTACTTTATCAGTGGCTGCACCACTGAAGGAAATGTTAACTGAATACATTTTAATTGGACTTCATCTTGCTTTATTTTAAATTAATCTTTATTTTTCAGTGCTTTCTTCCTATATCTAATGCTTATTAGGAATTGATAATTTTAAAAATTGAATTAAACAGGATTCCTGCTGTGAGGAGCTGCCAATCTAAATTAGTGCATAGGTAATTTCTGTTAATTACCTGAATCCCCTACTCCCTGTCAAGCAGTGGTCCTTTCATTGACACTGAAGCTCTGCTTTGAGTTATAGCCTTGCTTGTTAGGACAAGTTAGCTATTGCCATTTACATGTTAACACAAATGTTTCTTGTATGTTAACTGAACCTTTTTTGGCCCTTGGTCCAAACCTTTGCTTACTGTCCTTATGCAGACCTACAGAAAGTTCTGCTCTGACCCATTTCGTGGTTCCATGTGATTATTCTGTATGGCTGAATCAATTATGGAAGGCAAGACTATTCTGACTGTAGTCAAAAAGTGTCAAGATAGAAGTCCAGCAGACTGTGTTCTGAAAGCAACTAAAAAGCTTGTTGGGTCCTTAGACCTGAAAGTGCCAAAGTATCATTAACTCCAAGTCTACCTTTCAGCTTGCATTTTTTTTGAAATATTATTTTTATTTTTATTTATTTATTCTTTAATCCTAGCACACAGGAGGCAGAGGCAGGCAGATCTTTGTGAGTTCAAGGCCAACCTGGTCTACAGAGTGAGTTCCAGGACAGCTGGGGCTACAAGGGAGACCCTGTCTCGAAAAGACCAAAAAAAATTAAAATAAAATAAAAAAATAATAAAATTTAAAAAGTGCTTTTCCTTTGCTGACTGTGAAGAGATGCCTATAGCAAGATGTACTAAAGCAAAGGGACAGCTCTGGCCTGCATCCCAAAGCCCAGCAGCTGTCCTGGAACTCAGGCTGTAGACCAGGCTGGACTTAAACTCACAAAGATCCGCCTGCCTCTGCCTCCCAAGTGCTAGGATTAAAGGCGTGCGCCACCACGCCCGGTTAGGCCTGCTTTTTATTTTATTTTATTTTTATTTAATTTTATTTATTTCCGTATGTGTATGAATGTAGTGTCTGCATGCAGGTCTGTGCACCCGTGTTGTGCAATGCTGCGGAGGTCAGAAGAGGGTCTCGGATTCCCCTGGAACTGGAATTCTCCTGGAATTGGAGTTTCAGACGGTTTTCGGCCGCCATGTGGGTGCTGGGGATCAAACCCGGGTCCTCTGCAAGAGCGGTCGGCGCTCTTAACCGCTAGGCCATCTCTCCAGCCCCAGGCCTGCTTTTTATTATCCTTAAGGAAAGGATACTTTTTACAGATTCAAAGGGTATCTTAAAGAGAAAAAGATGATGAGGAAGAAAGGCTTAGGGGGTTGGGGGGTGAAGCAAACAAAGGAAGAGTAGAAAGGAAGACTACGTTGCATGTGTGTGTGAGCCACAGTGTTAAAATACTACGCTGTGACTCCTCACAAACAAACTTCCAGTCTTTTGGTCTAAAGACTCTTGACTGGCCTCATTTCTTTCTGTGACCTGAATGGAAATCTCTCCAAGTCCTTACCAAGTCTTTATGATCATGTGTGTATGTGTATGTGCTGTTACATGACTTAAAGACGGGGCTGGAGAGATGGCTCAGCGGTTAGGAGCACCAACTGCTCTTGCAGAGGACCCAGGTTCGATTCCCAGCACCCACATGGCAGCTGAGAACCATCTTTAACTCCAGTTCCAGGGAAATTTGACGCCCTCTTCTGACCTCTTCGGTATTGCACGACACAGGTGCACCAACCTACATGCAGACAGTACACTCATACACATAAGAAATAAAAATTTATAAAACCACAGAAACGTGCTTATAGACTTGAGTCATTGATTCTCGTGTCATCTGAAGAGTACGAAGTACAGTGAGATATTTATGTACATAAGTAGCTTGTCTATCATAGAGTAAATGCTTAGCTACAAATAGAAAGAATAGCAAAATTTTCAGTGTTTCTATTAACACTTTGGCTTATCTGGAGGTGTTGTCAGGGAGATATCTGTTGAAATTGTGCTTTTGTGAAGTAGAAAATGTGGACAAAAATAAAGTTAAAAGATGCTTATAAAGGAAATATGTCCTTTAATTTATTGAAAGTCTAACCAATGACATTAAAACAATTAATTTTAGAACTATATTCAGTTTTTCCCCCAAATTATTATGTGTTCTCCTCTTTTGTGGTAGGTATTAGCCAAAGTCTGGCCTTTACTCATGACAGACTATGAGGATTATCATTACTTTAGGTTATCTCATTGGATTTCCAAAGCACCCACATGCCATCTCAAGATGAATTTTTCTAAACATTTATTTCTGGTCCCGTTGCTTTGGAATAAGTTCTATATTACTTGCCAAATTGATCTAATCAACATTAAGACGTTAAACCCAATAAGTAGATTACCAAACACTTCTTTTTTAGTTACTCAAGATAAAATTCATGGGAAAATGACTGGCTGTAGAGTTCATATAGTTCAATATATTGTGCTATTATTATTCTTTCTGTGTTGTGGATGCTTTTCATATCTGCCCTTAGTCATTTGAGAAATTCAGCAAACTGAATGAATCTGCCAGAGATGTAGTTCTCTTCCACTCCAAGAGGTGCCCTGATAAAATATTTAGATTATTAATCAGAAAGAAAGTTTGTGAGACCAGTATGCAATATCATTTTGAAATATAACCTTCGATATTTAATGTTCACTTTCAGATGCACCTATGACTCACATAGTCACATTAATAGTTGAATGTTCTGTTCTTGCCTTTGATCCCCTCTGTGAATGATGTGAACACACAGAATTGCCCTGTGTTCTTGGAATTCATCCCCAGCTGACAAAGCAAGCTCATTTTAAGGATAAGCACTGAAGGTGGTAGACTTTTTCATTTCTTTCCCTGCCAAAAAAATTTGTTGTAAAAATAATTCAAACTACATAGTATATTCTGTTACTGGGATATTAGATTATAGACATCCAAAGGTCAACCTTAAACTGGGCGCTTTTTCTTTTCTTTTCTTTTTAGAGATGGGTCACTGTGTTGCTCTTGAACTTAAGATCTTCCTGATTCAGGAGTTAGCCTCCCAAGGAGCTGGAATTCCAGATGTGTGCCACCAGGCCCAATTCTAGTTGCTTCATTTATGAAAAATGAGAATGTGGAGCAGATAAGTAGAGTTCCCATGAGAAGCTTCACCCAAAGCTTAAGAGTGTGTGATGTGCATCCTGTGCAGTGTGTCTCTGAGGGGTCACAGTGGGTCCTTACTGTTGTAACTGCAGACATTTAGTGTGTAGTAATGTCCTACCCAAGTCAGAGGACATTGTGGTAGAGACCAGGAAATGAATGATTAGTGTACATTTTGGAGAAGTTTAATCTTCTATTGCAGATGAGGAGAGCAGAGCATATTACACAGTACAGGAATGAACTGAAAAGTTAATGAAGTATTGAATTTATCCCCAAATAGGATGCATTGAGATAATACTATATGTGCCTAAATGGAAAAGGAAAGAAAAAGAAAGAGGGGAGATAAAGGACAGTAATTAATTTGTAATAGTTGGCTATAAAGAATGATCTTCAAAAAATCTTTGCTGTCTCCCCTTTTTGTTACTAATCTTTTATGTCTAAAGTCTCTCTTCTGAATTCATTATGATTTTCTTTAAAAGATGGAGAGCTTCCTGTCAAATAAATATAGAAAGTTTTGAAGCTGCAGTTGCTCTAATAACAATGTTTGAGGGCCAGCCTGCCCTGCTGTTAATATGCTTATACCCTCCTGCAGAGAGAATACCGGAGCACCATCTGAGCACCACAGCATGGTCACATGCTCCCAAGCAATTAGGAGCTGATTGTTTGCCTTCTTTGCAGGTGGGAAGGAAAGAATGAAAATGAAGTGGGCAAATGTAAAGAGACCGGCAAAGTTCACGTGACTGTGGATCTGAAATACTACCGACCAACTGAAGTGGTAAGGACTCACCACCCAACGTGTGGCCACACTTGGCCAGCTGACTGGGAAAATGCCCTCATGGAATGCCTGCTGCCAACCTTCAAAGCACTCCGTATGCCTCTCTGGCATCCTTCAATGGGCACTTCCCAAACCAGAACACAGAATTAAGTTTGCAATACCATTCTCACCACAAAAATCCATTGTACTGTAAAGAAAACAAGAATAAAACACACCCAGGAAAATAGTTGATTCTAGAAATGGAGATCATAGATTGGGCAAATTTCATCTCGTCAGGCTGCTCTCAGAGCTGATGCCTAATTCCCATGATATGTCTGCCCTACCAATCCACAGACCTGCATGGTTTTGGGTCTCTGGCCACTTAACCTGCAACCTGCCTTTCTAGCTGTGCTGGTACACATTCACATAGGTTCACGCCCACACACATGCTCATGCATTTGAATACAAAGTCACATGCATACTAAAGTCATAAAAGGTCTCTCATACATTGTATAAAGCTCGGCTCAGCTACCACCCTATCCATGGAGTCTTTTATAGCCAATATTCTACCACCACTGATATTTCTCCCTTGCCTGTCTCTACCTTGCACAATCTAGGAACTGTTATAATCATTTGTTTTTATGTATTCCTGCCTTTATGGGTCTCTGAATTTCTTGAGAATAGTACTTTAAAAAAAAAAAAAAACCCAGAGACTAACAAAATAGCTGTTTAATACTGACTGATTTGTAGGCAAACAGATCAATTTCTAAATACAGAAGTTTCTGTATTAAGAAATAACTTAGCTGGCCATGGTGGAGCACACCTTTAATTCCAGCACTTGGGAGGCAGAAGCAGATGAATCTCTTGTGAGTTTAAGGCTAGCCTGGTCTCCATAGTGAGTTCCAGGCCAGCTGGGACTACAGTGAGACCTGCCTCAAAAAAAAAAAACTAAAAATCAAAGAAATAACTTAGGGGCTGAGAAGATGGCTCAGTAGGCAAAGGTACTTTCTGCCAAGCCTGTTGGAATGAAATCAGTCCCAGGAACATATGTGGTTGAAGAAGAAAACTGACACCCACAAGTTGTCCTCCGACCTGCACATGCATGCTGTAGTTCACACACACACACACACACACACACAGAAGATACACAAATATTCAAATATTTATAAAAAGAAATAACAGACTATTAGATCAATAAAGTATATTGTTAGTAGCTTGGTATCATTGTTGTAATGTGATCCACACTCATGATGATCAAACTAAAGGTACTTAAACTTATAAGCATAAAAGAAAGCAGTGTCTTCAGAGAGAAAAGGTCAGATGTGATGGTTGCCTAAGGCTGTGCACAGTTACTGCAGAATAGTGTCTACCCTTAGAACCTGTTTTCTCTGGATTTTGAACCAAATTCCTACATGTCATACAACCTTCAGAGATTGGAAAACCCAGTGCAGGTAGACTGAAAGTAGATACCTTGTCATTAGCCATCCTTTTAAATGTGTTATTTTAAACAAAAAAGTAATAATGAAAGGCTATGCCTAGTGCTTGCCTCTTCCACACGGGAGGAAATCCATACAAAGGAAGTGAGCAGTGGCTCGGGAGGTAGGGCTGTGCCGTCCTGCATTGTCCCCCATCGGGCGTGGCTAGCTTTAACACAGAGAACATTGTTCTCAGCACTAATGGTGAGTGGGCGTGCCTAGGAGAGGATGTGCCTGTCCCTGGGGGAGGAAGATACCAACCTTGCTGCTGCTGACACAGCAAGGACCTCTGTCCAGAGCCCCAGCCCTCTGTTGCTTGTTCTGTTCTTAGGAAGGGCTGCAAGGATATCATTTCTCTCAAACATTTCACAGTCAAATATAGGGACAAATTCTTTTCTCTGCTCACAAATAAAGGTGGTCACTTCAGTGTAGAAACTTTACTACGCCAGCAGAAACTTTCGTTCTCACCACTTAAATGTGGCTCTTTCTCTATGTCACCAAAATAGTTTCAAAAGCTAGGAAGTCGTTAAGAATAGCTTGTCTGTCATTCTCACTTAGGCAAGGTATGGGATTGATAAGACCACAGAACAAAAGAAATTGCCGAACAGGAAGAGGACCCTCCAACTAACAAGACTGTTCTTGAATCCCCATCGACCCCCTTTCCTGTCCCACTACAACCCCCCATCCCATTTCTTTGTTCATTCAAATTCTATCATCATACCTGTTCTGCAACTCTGTTGACACCAGCATTGTTTGAGTGGTGTCTGATTTCATATACCTGCCCTGACCACTCCCCCCTAAGCTGGCTTTCCTCACAGATTCCCTTTACTGCCCGATTATGGATCTTGTGCTGTTTCATCTCTCTAAGCCTCTAGGCTTCATTCATTTCATTCACCACACTTCGGCCTGGTATTCAATTGGGCATGCTTTCCTTGTATAGTGAAACTAAACTTTTAACCCCATTCCTCAAAACAAGTTCTCTAAAACTTGGATCAATCTGAAGTGACAGGCCTTCTGTGGAGTTGCCTCAGGGGTAAAAACGTTCTTCCAGTTGAAAGGTGACTACATTATAAACAAGCTGTTTCCATATGTGGAGTCCTGTCAGCCATAAGAAGTCATTTTCCGTGAATCCTAAGAAACACCAGGTTCCTCAGAGGGTAGGCAGTTAGAGCTGAGCATTGAATGAGCACTCAATCACTCAATGAAGAGAAGCATCTAAATTCTTTCCTTCCCTTCTCAGAGTCTCAGTCCATCCTGTGTGTCCCAAAGACTTCTTGTCATGCTTCCTGGGATCCTGTAAGTTTGTTCTCCTCATCAGCTTTGGTCATCTGTCCTCCAAGATCTTCATCAAACAGGAGTACCCAAACCCAAAAGCATAACCTCAGGGTGGGGATATAGTAGAAATATTCAGTGGTAGAATATTTGTCTAGGATGCATGCCCCGGGTTCAGTTCCTAGCACTCTCAAAATTAATTAATTAATTAATTAATTATTAACTAATTAATTTTTAAAGAGCATAAGCAATGAGGTCTGGAGAGATGGCTCAGTAGTTCAGAGCACCAGCTGATTCTGTAGAAGATCTGGATTCAGTTTCCCAGCACCACTTGGTAGCTAACAACCTCCCTAACTCCAGTTCCAGGGGATCCATGTCCTCTTCTGGCCTCTGCAGGCAAAATAGTCATACACATAAAATATTTTAAAAGAATAAACTAGATCTTCTTATAAGGAAATGGTTTCAAAGTGATCAAAAGGGGGCTGGAGAGATGGCCTATCCGTTAAGAGCACCGACCGCTCTTGCAAACTACCTGGGTTCTATCCCCAGCACCCACATGGTGGCTGAGAACTGTCTTTATCTCCAGTTCCAGGGGAATCCGATGCCCTCTTCTGACTTCTGCAGCATTGCACTACACAGGTGCACAAACCTATATGCAGACAGTACACTCATACACATAAAAAATAATAAAATTTAAAAAAACAAAGTGATTACTTAAAAAAATTTTTTAATAAGGCCATATTTTTTATATATATCATATCTCAGAACATTAATATCCTAAAGCAAGACAAACAGGAAGTAGAGTTTTGTGGGATTTTTTACTTTGTTTTGTTTTGTTTTGGTCTTTTTGAGATAGGGTCTCCCTTTAGTCCCAGCTGGCCTGGAGCTTGCCCTGTAGACCAGGCTGGCCTTGAACTCACAGAGACCCCCCTGCCTCTGCCTCTCCTGAGTGCTGGGATTAAAGGTGTGCACCACCACACCCAGCTGGTTTTGTTTTTAATTACTTTGTGGCCTGGTCTTAACAAAGTCCTTTCCATAGCAAAGGCAGATATTGGCATAAGAGGCCACTGGTGACTCCAAACAGAGCACAGGTAGATCCATGTGTAGTAATGATTATTCTGCTCACTGACTGCACCATAAAACCTTAAGTCTTGCTTTTGGATCAAGGACTCCAGCTTGCAGTTAGAGCTAAGTAGAGCCACATCTTTTGGTACTCTTCCTATGAATCACTATGTCTCCTTTGGGTGCATAGGAGTTTTTGCTACCATAGAGAGCTTGAGATGGGAAATTTGGCAGTATACTTCCCATTGCCCCCTGGGTTCCAGTATTTGGTGACAGAAGTATGGATACTAGGAGTTCTTTGCCACTTAAGACTCCTCTCTTGGGCTGGATAGTAGCTCAGTGGTAGATGCCTTGCCTAGCATGTCCAGAACTTGTGTTCCATCCCCAGACCTGCAAAAAAAAAAAAATTCCTGTCTTTTTTTTTTAATCACTTTTAAAATTTTATTATTTTTATTTTATGTGTATGAGTGTATTGCCTACATGTATATAAGTTCACTGGTGTTACCCATTGTCTGCAAAGGTCAGAAGAAGGCATCAGATCTCCTGGAACTGGAGTTACAGAGGTTGTTAACTGCCATGTGGGTCCTGGGAATCAAACCTGGGTCCTCTGTAAGAACAGTCAGTGCTCTTAACCATTGAGCCATCTCTCCAAACCCACTCTTGCCTTGTGTATATTTCCCATACATGCATTTAGTGACTCACAAATTTATTACAAAATACATTCATTTCTGGGAAGGAAATAGAATTGTGCCTAAATGTGGGCCCTTGGGCCAGACTGTCTTGAGTTAAAAACCTGTCAGCTACTAGCTGTGTAACCTGAGGCAAGTTACTTAATTTCTCAATGTTGCTGTTTCTTTATTGTTAAAAATAGGGTTAGTTATAGAACTTTTTTCAAAGAATTATTGGAAGATTAAAGGAGTCCATTATATAATATCTAGCACACAGTAAATATCTAATATGGCTGTTTTCAGTTCATATTTATTCATTCACTAAATATTAATCCTACACTGTGCTAGATCCTGGGAATGCAATGGTAAATCAGACCAACTCAGGCCTCCCTTAAGTATGGTGGATGTACAGGCAGCATCAGTCCCCCAATCTAGAACCTGGGGAGAGTAGACTGGCATCACCAGGGACCTATGCCAGTGAACCATAAGAAGACAGCAAGGGTTATCAAGGCTTCCAGAAACACTGACGTATACTGAGATGACTTAATGCTGACTCTGTCCTGGTTTTCATCCTCTCACAATTCCTTCTGAACACTCAGTAGCCATTCAGTGGTACAGATACATCATAGAAATAGGAGTCATTTATATTGACCTATTGCTTACAGAAACCACAAAAATATCTTCTTTTTCTTTGAAGACTTTTAACTTGGAAAATTATGAAAGGGGAGATTAATCAAGTGTCCATCCTCCTGTGCCAGAGTTTTAACCACAGCAAATGGTCAGGTCAATCCATTAAAAAAGAAAAAGAAAAAAGTGTTTTTGCTCTGTTTTTAGTGAAACAAACTGAAAATCCTTTTTTCTTTTTTTCTACAGAGCACTTTAGGAAATGAGATAAAGGCCCCAAAATCAAATAATTTTCTTTTTTTTTTTTTTTATTTCTGTATGTGTATGAATGTACTGTCTGCGTGCAGGTCTGTGCACCAATGCTGTTATTTACTGACTTTTTCTGTCCCGGTTATTGTTAGTCTTTAACATTCATTTTTCTTCCCATTATGCTTTTAATGTCCTCAGTTGTGATTTTTTGTTTTTTTAGATACCTTGTGTTTTTAATATTTCTCTCTCTTTCTCTCTCTCTCTCTCTCTCTCTCTCTCTCTCTCTCTCTCTCTCTCTCTATATATATATATATATATATATATATATATATAAATAAAATCATGATAGAAGTAAGCAGCAGTAACTTCAAAGAGGCCCCAAAAGCTAGCTAAAACAACACTTCCTCCAGTGAAAACCTGTGGCCTGTTTCTAATCAGATTACCATATGCTTGTCGAGTTGTCCCCTTCTGCCCCCCCATAAACTTTCTCTAATATTTTTCTGTAAATGATGTTAAGCTAAATGGTCTGTAATTGCTTGCTCTATCTCATAGCCTTGTTTAGAATAATGATTTGTAACACTTTCCAGACCTCAGGAATCTGATCTGTCATCAGAGGACTTGTGTATGTACCAGTTAGAGCTTCCCCCACTGAATATCTGGGGTAAAAAGCCCTCGAATTGTTCACCCAGCTGGCCTTTTGTCCTGAAACTCCCCTTTCCTCCATTGCTGTCCTTGCCACCTCCTTACACTTGCCTCCTAGAGCAGGAAATGAGATCCCCCTGTGCTGTCCCTTGCTCCAGCCCTGGAGGTGGCCAGCCTATCACTCAGGTCCTGATCCTGTGACCTCAAAGTTCTCATGCCCCCCTCCAGTCCTGCTGTCCTTTGTTCCTTGCTCTGACTGGTGGGAGCTGGGGTCAGAGGAGGCATAGAGACCAGATTAGGGCCAATGCCCCTCTTCCGGCACTGCTGGACCTATAAGAGAAGTTAGGCTGCTGATTCTGAAAAGCCCTTTCCAGTTTTAACATCCTGCCACATTCTGCTTTCACAGCTATGTGACGGTGGTGGTTGGAATGCTGTCGGTAGTGCCTGATCATAATGCTTCCTCTTCTGAACTATTCTCTAGGCTTCTTACTACTTGATTTTATAAATAGTTTATATCTCTAAATCACTGTTTATATATTTTAAGTCTCCCTCTTAGGCTCCTCATGCTAATCTTTATATCCTTCCTTAATCACATTGCCCTTTCCTGCCCCTTTCCTTCCTTGGACTTAACCAAGAGAGCTTTAAGTTTCAGTCTCTTCAGTTGCTTCTCAAATATTCCACTGTATGTTTTCCATACTTCATAGAATCACACTGAAAACTCTCAGGGGTATATGCCATTCCTGCTGAAGCCTGTAATCATTCTTCAGCAGCTGGCCCCCTTGAGGGTCATTCATATCTAATGAAACAGCAATTGTAATTATGTGCAGAGTAGAGTGTCCTTGGCTTTCCCTCAGCTTATTCTTGTACATCCTCTTTTTATAATATCATTTAGACTAAAAAAATCTATATATACTACTATGTATATATTCCTTTACTAAAAATTGTTTTGATTTATCATTAAGCCTATGTGTTATCCTTTATATCAATATTTTCATGACTTGTACCAATAGAAAATTTGTATGGAATCTGTATCTTTTTTTCCAAAAAGCTATCTAGGTAATGATTGGCCTCATTTATAATTCTAGTATTGACCTTTTCCATTCACATCTACAAAACATTTCCAAAGTGTGTTTTAGGCTCTATGGCTGCTTTCTACACTGAGAACAATTAGTAGTTGAGCTCAGCCTACCTTATGGTTTGGGAGACTTCAGTGCACGGTTGTCTGGCTCTGCTGTTTCTAGGCTTGTGGTGAAGCAAAGCATCATGGCAGAGGGGCAAGCCAGAATAGAACTGCTCACCGAATAGAACCAGGTGGCAGAGAGAAGGGCAAAGGCGACGAGAGAGGGCAGAAGGGTGGGGACAATGTGTATCTTTCCAGGGCACTGGACTTGCTTCCTCCAACCTGTCCCCACCTTCCACTAATGCCATCGTACTATGAATCCATCTACAGAGTGATCTCTTGATTACATGATAGACCCTTAGATCCAATAATCTCTTACTGATTGAGTCACCCAGTGGGATACCAAGTCTCCCACACAAAAACCTTTCAAAAGACAATTCATATTCAAATCATATTTGTCACCTAGGATATTCTATTACTTATAAGAGAACCATCTATCACCAGTGCAATTGCCTGTTCCATTTTTTATTCATCCTCAAAAATATTCTGAAAAAATTTTAAATGCTATTTACTGGTCTTTAAAATTGACAGTGCTCTTCTTGTTTTATCAAGCCATATTTGCCTTCTGAAATAACTAATCCAAAAAAATCTCTATTATACATGGAGGATTTGTAGAGAATATTCTCTATAATAATTTTCTTTTACTCTGTCTGCCTTATGCTCCCAGCACAGCTAATTATTCTTGACCAACAGCAGTTTTCTTCATAGCATATTCCTCCTTTGAAAACAGTTGCTCTATAGGTACCAACTATTCTGGCTCTGTTAAAATGTAACCTCTCATTCTCCTTTAGGCTGTGCCCTATGGGTACTCTGGATATCTCCTCTTGTCTCACTCACCTCACCCTTGGCTCAATACAATTTGGTTTCTTCAATCACTGTTACCTTTACTGGCAAAGTTAAGATGCATCTGGCCACTATTGCCACAGACCTTCAAGGTGAAACATCTATAGATGATGGACTTACTCCTTGCGATAGCTCTGATCTGCCTCCTAGACCAGGGTGTTCAGTGTGCGGTTCCATTCGTTTTTATTCAGGAATAAGTATTGTCCTTGATAACAAAATCAAGTTTTTGTGTTTTGTCATGCTAGGGTAAACTGCTGGTTTCCTGGATGAGTCAGGTATGCCCTGCTTTATAAATACATGATATAAGAATACTAGACGAGAGGCTGGGGAGATGAATCAGTGGTTAAGAGCACTGTCTGCTCTTGCAGAGGACCCAGGTTCAATTTCCAGCACCCACATGGCAGTCAACAACTGTCTGTAACCCCATTTCACGGGATCTGACACTCTCTTCTGACCTCCTTGAGCATTGCATGACACAGGTGCACTTAATACGCATGCAAGCAATACACTCATACACATAAAATAAAAATAATACATTTTTTTAAAAAGAACACTAGACTAAAACATGAGTAGAGTATAAGTAGTAAAATTTCTCCCAAGTTTTTAGTATCCATTCCAGGAATGTTATAATTCTATATTCACTGTGACATCCATTTAAAATAATTTCTGATTTACTTCCAATTTCCCAAAATTGCACCTCTATATAAAATAACAGTATCATATGTGACTGTGGTCTTAGAGATTCAGTGGGAAAAGAGCATTTATTGAATTCCATGGAAACTAGTTCCAGTTAACACCCAGAAATACAAAATAGCTGGGCTAAGTTCCTTGTCTGATAACAACTGTCAGCTAAACAGAGGCTACAGAGCTCCAGGAGAGGAGGAGCAAGGGTTTTGCTGAAAGGATGGAGGCTATAGCATCAGGATCAGACCAACAGCAACATGTGACACTAGAACCAGAGGCTGGAGGGTGGGGAAACAGCCCAGATAAGAGTCAAGGAGAAGACAGGCATGTAGGGGTGGGAGACGCTGTCACACTCAAAGTGCTTTAGAGATATCCATGGCAACAGCAAGGAAGCAGACTGGGCTGGACACCTGGGGTAGAAGAAGTAGGTTAGAACTAGAGCCAGCTGTTTAAGAAGCAGGAGTGGAAGCCACAAGATGAACTCCCCAAAAGAGCATTTTTGAAAGGTGGGGGAGGAAGAATATGCACAGGGAGTTGGTCTCAAACCAGGCAACTCTGAATTCCAGGAGGTAAGTCAGAGAAACATGTTTTGAAAAAGTGGGTTAAGAATTCACAGAATTTACAAACTAAGCATTTGTATCCCAGAAAGATAAGGCTAGACAAAACTGTCTCCTGCCCTCTGCCTTCAGGCTCCCTTGGGAATTAACGGGCTCAGCCAAAGGGTTCCCACTAGCTGGCAGATTATGACTGCAGCACATACTCTTCTGCAGGTGGGCATGGCCTAGAAGTCAAGTTGAGAGCATTTTAGAATTCTGAAAGATGGACGACCTGTGTAAAAATCAACCTGGGTTGCACGTTGTCTCTTTTCCTTAATATCCTTAATATTAACTATGCTCCTTATTATTTACTCTTGTGAGGTCAGTAGTTATCAAGAGACACCTTCTGGACCCAGACATAGCAACACGTGCCTTTAATCCCAGCACTTGAGAGGCAGAAGCAGGAGGATCTCTGTGAACTTAAGGCCAGCCTGGTCTTCATAGCAAGTTCCAGGCCAGAAGGGCCTTATAGTAAGACCCTGTCTCAAAAGGAGGGGAAAAAATGAAAGGAAACAAAGAAATACCTTCTGAAAGGAAACTGGGGCTCTTCCACTTTGGGGACTTTCTTTTAAGCATTTATTTTGTACCTAGACAACTTCATATAGAAAAAAATATACATTGACTACCTGCTGCTGGCAGCTGTATTCTTCTTGTTCCAGGGGTGAAAATGAGGATCATGGATCATTGTGGGGTGGGAGTAGTGACCCTCTTCTGATGCTCCTGGAGGTTGTGAACAGCTCTGACCTCTGGCATGTTCTATGACATCTAGAACCTCAGCAGCCCAATTAGGAGAGAGCATGGTTACCTAGGAGACAGCCATTGGCCAGTATCCATATCAGTCTTTATCTCCTAGCCACCCACTTCACTCATCACTCATAGATCTTCCTACAAGCACCTGTCTGTGCTTGTTGCATTGTGCCTGCAGGATTGCATTGTCCCTCCAATTGTCTAAAATCTAGGTTTAGTTTCATGTTGCTGGTGTACCAAATTATCAAAAACTTAAAACTCCAGAAGTTTAGACTCCCAGATCCATCATTTTACAGAAGGAAGTCAGAAGTCTAAAACTGAGCTAAAGTCAAAGTTTTGGCAAAGGAATGTTCCTTCTGTAGGCTCAAGGGATGGTAGCTTTTCTGTAAGAAAGATGAGTGAGTTAATTGATAGAACTTCTAGAACTGTTGTTCAGAAAGCCTGTCTACTGGTTTTGAGGAGCAAAGTGAGACATAGACACTAGTTCATGTCCACTAACTTTCATAGTGGCTACATTTATACCGTACTGGCACTTAAAAAGATGGTGACAGACCTTCCTGAACTAGAGGAGATACTTTCAAGGCACCAACACTAGCTTCCTAATGGAAAGGATTTAAAGAAATTTATACTTAAAGAGAGTTGGGAGCAAGAGGGGAGAGGAAGCCTGCTTCCATCTAGTAGGAGGTGCATGGAAATATATAGACTTGATCCACCAAGAACCCTGAAAAAGGAGGCTGGTCACCACATCACCAAGGCCCGCCCTTCCCTGTCTTTCCACCTGGCCTGCCACAAGTCTTCCTTTCTGAACCTCTGGTCTGCATGGCCTCCTGCCTGCCCCCCCACTTCATTTTTATCTTTTTCTCTTCCTATCTTTTCTTTCCTTCTTTTGACTTTTTATCTTCCCTTCTTTTTACTTGTTGCTGAATCTTAAAGCTAGCCACATGTCTTCCTTAAATTCCATGTAACGTAGTCACATTTCTTCCTGAAACCAGCAACCTGCCTTTTGCCATCTGACCCCTGTGTGCTCAAATCCTGGAGGGTGTCTCCTCACTTCTTCCATTAAGTTAGTTAAACACTTTTGTGTTTAAGACAGATTCTTAAACAGTTCCCAGCTGTTTTAGAAATTCAAAGGCAGAGTAGAGCAAGCCTTACTTGCATAAGAGATCTGTTTATATCATAAACATGAGTCCTTAATAGTCCTTTCAAGCAGATCCTGCTAAGGACTACGGATTTTTTTTTTTTACATATTCCTCAGTGTCTTGATGAAATGGTTCCCTCTCTTACTGGGATTCTATTGAGAAGGAATTTGATTCTATGTGAAAGTATTTCTTAGTAACACTAGATACTGTGCATTTAATTCAGGTTGTCTCCATTTTGTTTCAAAAATAGGTGAGACAAAAATGTTCCTAATTTTCATCTAAGGCCAGTTGATAGAATTTGGGGGACTCTGTAAGTTTTCTCTAAGGCAAGTTAATAAAATGTATTTGTTACTAAGTCAGTTTTCATTTTACATTATTAGATATAGCACTATAATCCCTTGCTGAAATTGTATTTGCAAGAAACTATACCAATAATTTAAATATATCTTATGTGCTTGCATTCTAAGTACAGAATATTTGTCTCCACACATTTTCTCTCAACTGTCTGACTTTAATAGATATCTTAAAGTTCTTGCTCTCTCATATTTTTCCCACTGTGAAATAACAATGGACGTTTTCTCACCAACTTCAGTAGTAACACTGTAAAAATGGGTAGATGGTTAGTTCCGAGATACTGTACTTGGTGAAGCCTGCTCTTCCTCATACAAAGTCAGATTTTGCCTCTGTGAAATACTTGTCCCATGATATTATGATGTGTCATTTTCACCTGGGAGCATGGAGGTAAGAATAACAGTGGTGGCCTTGAATGGTAGTGGGGGGGGTATATGCATAATACCAAAGAGCACTCATACTTGGCAGTCAGCTATGGTATCACCAAAATCACTCAAACTAGTGCATTAAATTAAAATGAATTCTAATTAAATATATCCTTTTTTTTTTTTTTTTGAGACAGAGTCTCCCTGTAGCCCCAGCTGGCCTGGAACTCACTCTGTAGACCAGGCTGGCCTTGAACTCACAGAGATCCACCTGCCTCTGTCTCCCAAGTGCTAGGATTAAAGGTGCACACCACCACGTCCAGCTTAAAGACTGTTCTTAACTGCCATGTGGGTGCTAGGAATCGAACCCAGGTCCTCTGCAAGAGCAGTCAGTGTTCTTAACCATTGAGCCATCTCTCTAGCTCCAGTATTTCCTTATTTCACCTTCATCACCCTCTCTCCATATCTGTGGATATATAGATATGCATATATATCTATACGTCCTTTTCTAGTACTCTCTTTTTTGTTCCTTATCTATCTTCTACTGTTATTGCTAATGTTACTTTTGTTTTCTTCATCTGTTCTGCACTCTAGCCTTCATAGGTTCTGTTTCCCATGTCTATGCTTACAACTTTCTCTTTGATTTACCCCAGTCATGTCATACAAGTTCAGTGAACCTGAGTGAATTCCTAAGATGAATCTTAATAAGAAGAACTAATGATGGATGGTAACCAGGCCTGTCCTCTAGGTCCAACAGAGCAAGGTACCTCTGCCACCCACAGTGCGATATGAACACTCTTGAAACAATCTGACAGTGCCTTATAAGACCTGGGCACTATACCAATAGTATTGTATATACAAAAGGCATCTTAGGTGGCTTCTATCTAAAGAATGTATCTTGCTACAAATGTTAACGTACAGTGAAGAAATAAATGTTGGATCTACTAGATCAAATGAATGAGAGAATGGATCAAGACAGCTAATACTTTTCCTTTTAGTTCCTGTGCTTCATGCTGCTGAGGTAAGAGTGAAGCCACTTTTGTGCAGTTTGTCCCATCTGTAAAATGTAGCATGTGTTAGTATGTGTGTCTGAATGTATGGGGCCTAAGAACATGCGTTGATCCAATCCTACTTTTCTATTGGTGATATGAAATATGGTGGTGAATCAGTGCCTCCCACCTGTGTTAAAGGTGGGATGGTTGCTTATGCCAGTTCATTGTCTCCTCTTTCAGCTGGTGAGGAGGGAAGTAGGAGGCAGCCATAGGGACGAGACACCGAACAAACAGCCCAAGCCCTGGATCTCGCTGTGGGTGGATGGTGGGTGTTGGGAGCAGCCACAGTTTGTGCCCAGTCGTCACATGTGGTACTGAGCAACCACAGAATGATTCCAGAAAGGAGGTGAAAAGATAATACACAGATAATACACTGGAGTCCACTGGAGAACTAGGGCATTCCAGCCCATGGGGAGAGCTGTGGCTATGGGAGTGTTTTATGGTTTTATTTAACCCATTTATGAAAAGGCTGTTTACCCCCTGTTCTTCAAGTTTATCTTCAAAACATAATATAGAGAAAGTTGCTTATCCAGTGAGAGTGCTCACAGTGAATCTACCATGGTTCCTCTGACTTCTTGGTAATATAGATGACTGGGTTCTATGTAGTCTGTGTTTGCAGAATTATGCGTTGAGATAAGCATAAGTACAATGGCCTTCGTTTCCAAACAGCTTTACACATCTGATCTGTGTTCCCATTCACTGATAGTCATTTGTCAGATTTTCTGATTTACATTCTTAACCCTTCTCCAACTAGGTGATATTTACCATGCTTTGCTACCAACCTCTGTTGAAATCCAAACTTAACAAACCCTTGCTGCAACACATATTTTTCCTTTCCTTTGCGAGAGAAAGAGAGAGAGAGAGAGAGAGAGAGAGAGAGAGAGAGAGACACTATTTTCTTAAAGGAACTCAACTTTTTTCCTCTCTCCATCTTCATAGTTTTATCAGAATTTAACTTTATTTCTGAAACCTTCATAATTTAAGATCAGTATGAGTTGATGCTAAGTCACCATTTATTCTGGATTTTCTGTCCATGTGAGTCACAGTTTGCTCCCCAGCTAGGAAAGTATGCTAAGAATGTGGTTTTTATATTTACTGATATTTATGTAAACCATTGGCAGTGATGTTGTTTTATGCATCTGAAGGCAACAGCAGAACATGTTTTGGTCAAAATAATTAGAGGTTAAGATAGATGGCAGCACTGGAGAGTTCTACATTTAGTTATCTACATCTTCAGCTTTATAGATCACCTCAGTTTCCCCAACATCTAAATGAAGGATGATCATGCTGAACCTCACAAAGTAGTAGGAGGTGAAATTATTGTTTGTGAAATGCACTGAGGTCATATGATCAAAGATATCATATTATTGTAATCTGATGTGATTACTATCAGAGAAAAGAACTCCTCAAAGGAGTCTGGATTAATCTGGTCAAATTATCCAGCATCTTTCACATCTGCCAGAAAGCTCTTATATCTCTAATCTCTTACGTTTTTCTCTCTTGATTCTGGAGTCTGTTTCAAAGTGTTGGAGAGGATTAAAGAAGAGACCATTGTCTAAACAGAGGAGATGTGTCAGCATTAGCTAGAGCTCAGGTAAGGACTGGACAAGATATGCAGAGCATGTTCTGCTGATGACTATGCAGCAAAGCAGGCACCAGTCAGCCAGGCCGTCATGTCAGCCCCAAATGCTCATGGTGACATTTTCTATGCCAGAAAAATAGTTTTTCCACCCAATTTATCCCATGTGACCAGCAGGGACTTTCATTCACACTGCCTAATACCTGGCTTAAAAGATGGCTCTCTGACTCAGAAAAAGATGCAAGACATATATGGCAGAATGCATGAATTCTGGTGGGGTATGGAAAGGGAAATGAGTCTAAATTGGATTGAGAAATGATGTATGATGCATGAAAATGTTTAATAACAATAAAAAACAAATACATTTTTTTTTAAAGATGGCTTTCCAAAAGTTTCCCATGTCACTTCCAGAGCAGGGGAGTGCCTAGGCAGCCTGGTGCCTCAGGGCCAGACAGACTGATGATGTAGTTATAATCAAGGTGGCTCTATAATTCGTATCTTAACTTACTATGTGTAAAGAATGCAGAGGAACACCCCAATACCACAGGCCACATATACAACAGATTCAATGTTAACAGTGGCAATATGTATTTTTCAATATACTTCCTACCATTGTGTTTCATCGTGACTTAAAAGCCAGAGCTATTATAAATACATTCTCAATGTTTCCCATTTGGTCTTAGAAAATGACCCAAGAGCCATTTCTCCTCTGGCAATACCACTACCTTAAGCAGTATTACTATTATGTTTTGTAAGGGTCAATACCGTATCCATGGTTCTTAAGCTGGTACCTCAGACTCAGGCAGAGAGTTGCTGAGCTCACTGCTGGGGTTTGTTATTGCAGCAGTTAGGCAGTAGCTCTGGAAACCCAAGACTGCAAGAACCCGAGCAGCCAGCTTCAAGGTTAGCTACATGTCTACAGTTAGAACAGCTGTGCCCTTGATCAGCATTCAGAATAATAGGGATGGCTCACTTGTCCCTGACCCTTTTAGTTTTGTTAACCTCATTGGAAATATGATAAAAAATGATTCTGTACAAGGGGGTAATGCTCATAATTCAACCTTCTGTGTCTAATGGTGGGGAGTTCTCACACTTCCAGTCCTCCATGCTTAGAAGTCTACGGCCATCCCACTAAGAATGCATCCTATCATGTCTGATCTTGGAAGCTAAGCAGGGTCAGACCTGGTTAGTACTTAGATGGGAGAAAACCAGACTGTAGGGCCACCTCGGGCCCCTCATTTCTCCAGGCCCAAGGTTGTTTTGGCTTATAATATCCCTTTAGATTTTCTTGTTTTATGAATGTGCATGTTGGCTGATCCAGCTTGTTTCATTTCTGGTTTGTGGCCAGCTCTTTCGCAAGTTTATAGTTAAACTCTCCACAAGTTCACCTGCCTGCCTACGGAGAGTTTAATATTATCCCTTCCCCATTGGAACATAAGGCCTTCTGCCACACAGCTTGCACATTGGACCTCACTTTCTGTCACTAGATCACTTACTAGTTAAAGCTAAACTGTTGGTCTAAACATAAAAGTCCAGGTGAGTACATAGACACCTAGGCAGTGTTGGCTCCCCTCAACCCCTCTCAGGGTCCACGGGGTTACAGTTAAGGAAGATCTGAGGGCACCTGGAATGTTTTGCAGATGTATGCAGCTGCTTTGTGGTGCTCATGTGGCCCCACATGATCCCCTGATGGGCTGCAGCTCTATCAGACCTGACACTATGGCCAGGTTTATACCACAGCAGGTGAAAGCAGGTGGCCACTAAGCATCTATGGCTGAATGCACAGGTACCCATGGAAAAGAAATTGGGAATTAGCTGGCTATTGGAGACATCTAGTCCATGAGGGAGATAGACTGTTTACCAAGCTGAGTAGATCTGCTGAGTTTCTTGGCTAGCCTGTGATGAAGCATCTTGGGAATATGCTCAGACCCCTCCCATCTGATGGAGAGCAGAATGGATGCAGAACATTCTGAAACAAAGGCAGGGGGACAGGCAAAATGCAAGTAAACAGCCTCCTGCAGGAGGGGGCTGGTAAACCATGATTCTTGAGATGTGTCCCACTTTAAGAGGAGCCCTGGCTTCAGAGACTAATGTAGAGTAAAAAGAATTATTGAGATCCAAAGTCATTTATACAAAGTGTACTTGCTTTGTTTTATCTATCTTTTTATGTACACATGTAATTTTTTCAATATGCTTTTATTGAATTTTTCTGCATTTCTTACAAAACATCTTTATCATATTTAGACCCCATCCTCTATCTGCTCCCTCCCAATTGCCTGCCCACCAGATTTCATGCATTCTGTCACATATGTTAAGGCCTATTGAGCCAAGTTTGTGTGCCCAGATGTCCCTCGCTATGAGTTCATTCACTGAAGCCTGGTCAGCCTACCTAGCATCACTCCCTTATTGGGCATATCCGGAAATGATCATGCAGTGTCCCCAGAGCTGCTAGATGGGAACCAGACGCTCCATCCCTGGACCTTGCCTCAGCTAAACCAAGCAGAGTCACAGCCAGAGCCATGCTCAGAGGGGAGACTCTGTCTTTCTCCCCAAATCTCAAGCTCCTATTCTGAAATATAACGTTTAGTTCCAACCCTAAATCCTACTTACAGCATTTTTTTCTGGTCATTTCCACCTTTTCCTTTCTTCTCTGAAGCAAACAAGCAGCTTTCTTGTTACCTGTCTGTGCAGCCAGCAAGTCAAGCTCTTGCCTTTGGAAACAGAGGCCTGGGCCTTGGCCACATCACTTACCATTTCTCTGCTGAGATGATCAGCCAAGAACACAGATTAGCTCAAACTCTCTCCCTGACCCTGAGGATAGGCAGTGAAGACCCTTGTGGAGCTGGTGGCTTATGCCAGGGTTTGAAGATGTGGCTTCCATGCCCTACACAGCATTTCATTGTCATTTCATCTCACTGACCCTGGAACATTGTCTTCCTGATCTTCATTTCAGATGGGCTGACAAAAGGCCAAATGACTTCCCTAACGTCACTCTACATGGCATACTCTGCTATCAGGCTCTCTCTCTCTCTCCTTTTTTTTTTTTTTTTTTTTTTTTTTTTTTTTTTTTTTGAGATATGGTCTCCCTGCAACTCGCTTTATAGACCAGGCTGGCCTTGAACTCCAGGCTCTCTTTTCCCATGAAGTTCTCTCTCTTTTTACCAGGACCATCTCATCTAGGCTTCCCAGAAGCTTTGTTTTTCTGCCCTGAGGACTTAGGAGATACCCATTCTCTGGGTCTCTGGCTAGGCTTTTTCACTGCAACTGCAACATTAAGAAAGTAGGCGCTAGTTTCCTCTCTGAAGACCGCCATGCTTTGCTCAGGGCGGCCAGTCTGTGGTACCTTTTTAGTGGCCTTAAACCACAGACCACACTTAGACATGTTGCTACATTTCAGGGAAATAAACTTCTTATGCTACCTGTGGAATTCGAGATCCCAGCTTATACTTTCTCCCCCAGGAGTTCAGGCACCAACCCTGGAGCCTCTGGAGAATTTTCTGAGAGTGGGAAGTGTCAAGGCCCAACAATGCTTCTTTGTCTTTCCTTTTTTTTTTTTCTTTTCTTTTCTTTCTTTCTTTCTTTTTTTTTTTTTTTTTCTTTTTTTGGTCTTTTTGAGACAGGGTCTCCCTGTAGACCCAGCTAGCCTAGAACTCTGGAACTCGCTATGTAGACCAGGCGAGCCTTGAACTCACAGAGATCCACTTGCCTCTGCCTTCTGAGTGCTGGGATTAAAGGCGTGTGCCACCGTGCAGTCCTGCTTCTTTGTCTTTTCTGTGTAAGACTGACAGGCATTCTACTGCCTAGAGCTACTTTTGGTTTACATTTAAAAGCCAATGTGATGGCCCAGCAGATAAAGGCACTTGCCACCAAGCCTGACTACTGAGTTTAGTCCCTGGGACCCATATGGTGGAAGGAGAGAACCGGCTCCTGCAAGTTGTCCTCTGACCCCCCACATGGGAGCTGTCGCATATACATACATATATACATACAACTATTGGACTTTTTATTTCATTTTTTTCTTTTTTCTTTTTTTTTGGTCTTTCAAGACAGTGTCTCCCTGTAGCCCAGCTGTCCTGGAACTCACTCTGTAGAACACGCTGGCCTTGAACTCACAAAGATCTGCCTCCCTAGTGCTAGGATTAAAGGCATACGCCACCATGCCCTGCTTCATTTTTTCTTTAAGCTCCATTTTAATATATTTTTATTCCTTGAGATTTTGTATACATGCATGCAGTGTAAGTGATCATATTCATTCTCCACTCCTCCCCTGGATCCTCCAGATCTACTGCAGATCCACATTCCATCCCCTACCCTCCCAATTTCGAGTCTTTTTTTTATTATTATTAAACCATCCTATCTAATTTATGCTGTTCCTATACTCCTAGCTGTGGAGTCATCCACTGGAGCATGGTTGAACTACCAGGGTCCACACCCATAAAGAAAACTGATTCTCCCTCCGTTCAGAAGCCATCAACTGTCAGTAGCTCCTTAGCCAGGTACAAGGACTCAAGCCTCTTCCTGCTTGCTCCAAGTTGGAATGCTGACTGGATTGATCTTGTGCAGGAAAGCTCCATTTTTTTTCTGATCTGCCATTATTTTATTAATAAAATAAAATATGTAAAATGAATTTAAAATATATTTTTTATTTTTATGTATATGAATGTATTGCCTGCATGTGTGTAAGTGCACCTGTGTCATGCAGTGCCCATGGAGTCAGAAGAAGGCATTGGCTTCTCCTGGAACTAGTGCTCTTAACTACTGAGCCATCTTTCTAGCCCCAAATTTTAAATATATTTTTAAAATAAAGACTGAAAGAAAACTTAGTCAACCTGGTCTATGGGACATAGAGTGTGACTATGGGAATGCACAAACACATACATACTTGAGTCCCCAGTGCCCAAGATAGTGTGATTAAGACCTAGATGCCACCTGGCAGTCCCTGTCATTCATTTAGGTGCTCTTAGAATTCTTAGCAATTTGAAAGAATATTCCAGGACTGAGAGTATATGTAACTCAATGATAGAGCACTTGCCCGGCATGCTCAAGGCCCTGGGGCAATCACTAGCAGTGCCAAAACACAAAACAAAATAAAAGGACGTTTTGTCTAGGAAAGCACAAAGCTACTTTCCCAAGATCTGAAGCATGCTACCCCACAGTGATCAGATGTTGTGAGGCTTCCTCCCAGGGGCCTTCTTCAGACCTAACTATGCTACTAATATCCTTTCACCACACAGTGACTTGCTTGTCCCTGTGCAGAGCAGATTCAGACCCACATATGTGACATTCATCTCTGTGGCTGTGCCTGTATTGACAAGGCCCCAGGAAGGTTCTGAGTGCAAGCACACCCCTTCCCTCCTCCTACCCTCCTCTGCTTTTTAACTTCTCTTAACACACCTCACTGCCTGCAGGGAATGCTGCCGTGCAGAGGGTTGACACCTCATGTGTCAGAGAAGTTACAGCCTTCTGTTTGTTTGCCTTCCTAGCTTTGAGATACACACAGATGCCATGTTTTGTTTCACATGGATCACTCCAGATGGTGAACAAATGGCTCCTTTCTTGCTTTTTTAAACCAGGAAGTAGGCATAGGCTTCATCCCCTCCTGATACTTCCGGATGCTTCCTCTCTATGCCACTGAAATAGAATGAGCAGTGCATTTGTTTTTCCTCACCTCACTTATATAAGTAATAATATAAAATATTACCTTTTCAATAAAATGTTTAAGAGCATTTAATTATCCATGTGAACAGTAAGGAAACAGACTGTTTAGGGAGGTCTTTAATAAAAGAACAAAAATTTTTTTTTAAATATTTTCTTCCAAGAAGCTTTCTTTCAGTGGCTTGAGCAGCACAGCATTACTTTCAGCAGCTTGAGCAGCACAGCACTGCTTTCAGTGGCTTGAGCAGCACAGCATTTCCAACAAGAATTTACTTTTCCCCTAGCACATCTAAAATATGGACAAAAACATTTTAGCTGCACTTAGTTACTATATTTAAAATTGTTTTCCATTCAAATACATGGTCCAAGTTCCATACCTGGGTGCTTAGGGCATGTCTTTCTCAGGAAGAAAGAAGTTAGAGAAGACAGGAGGCTATCAGTTTGTTCCCAGCCTATTATGGCAAGCCTGTATTCAGCCATGCCAGGGTTGCCATGGGGGAGACAAAGGTGTCTGACCATCTCTTCTAGTGCCTTCACGCAGACACCGCCAAGGGAGAAGGCTCTGAAGCAGGCCTTCGAGAAAACTGTCCTCTCGCTCTTCTCAGTTCTGTGGCTCTTGAGCCTGTCATTAACCCTTCTTTACCAAGAAATAATTTTTAAGTCATATGTAGATAAATGAATAGACAGATAAATATTTTTAAGATTTGAAGTCTCTTCAGCCCATTTTTTACCTCAAAGACTTATGACATGATTTTGCTTTCTTAAAGTCACATAAAAAGTATAGTTAGCAGAGACATGCATGGTTCTGGTGGGTACCATGGAGATGTAATTTTAATTCCTTCTATTCCTAACCAATAATAATATTGAAATTTTGAGTAAACAGCATTTGAGGGGTACTGAAACCTGAGATACACTTAACTGCTAAAATACTACTCTGTTATCCACAAACCACCAGTTGTAAGTGGTTCCAGACCCAGTTCAGTTGACAAAAAGCAAATTTGGAAAGTTATAAGCTAGGAACCATCAAGAGATGCCAAATGCTTCCTCGCCTTCCCCTAAAGCATTGGCATGAAGGTTTGCCTTTTAAATAATTTCCTTTGAGATTAGAGATCTGTTGGACAGCATGATGTCCAACCGCCGGGGTCATCAAACATGCTGCAGGGTGAAAAACAGAAGTAGAATGGATGTGCAGTCATGTGGCCAGAACTGTGTGAGAAAGCTTGTACGCAGGTAGGGAGTCCTGGTCAGACACGTCTCGGTATCCCCACAGCTGCAGCCTCATTCTGGCAGAATGTCAGTGGCCTCCCTGCCTTTCTATTATCCATATGTTACTGATGAATGCAAATTACTTTTAAAATATGAAATCTGTTAGTCAGACCTTATGCTATTCTCATCAGTTAGAATCAAGAAAGGCCTAAGGAAAGACTATCTTTCACAGGCCCCAGGTTAGAACAAACGAGCAGGAAAACCTGATTGCGTCCCTTGCCTCTTCCTCTCACCTAAGCCCTGCTTCTGTTGCCCATATATCACTCAAACTCACCCCCCCCCACCAGCTCTCCTTTTTTCCCAGCCTCCAACTCTGACTGGGCCTCTACCCCAACCTCCTTCTCCTACCCATTAGCCTAATGCTACCAGCAGACCCACAGAACCAGCCTTGTTCTCCCTGGACCAGCACTCCCCAGATGTACTATGTCCCTATATTTTCTGTTACTATCTGGCTCAACTATGGAGGACTAGGTGCCTGCTGACTCCCAGGACTTCAACCTCACCATCATTCCTGTCTTTCTCATTTCTAGCTTCTCTCCAGAAACTCCTGAAACTTCTCATCAGTGAGTGAGGTATTCCTGTCCCACACTTGAGCTTACAGTTCCATGTCTCCTGTAAACCTTAGCCTTGATCCCAAGGTATCCAAGAGAACTAAATATATTCTCATAGTCCATTTGACTATAAAACATTGGACACAAGACTGTTCATCAGGTGTCTTTTATCATTCTGTATAAGTTGCATTTATTTTGCTGAAGGAATACTCATAGGTTTGATTATAAGGGATTTCAAAGACATTCCTGGGTTGTTGAGAAAAATGGGATTAGGTAGGGTGGCTACAAATTTGCTACCCAAGTATTAAAAGTAGAAGGGGGCCCTAGTCAGATGTAGCCTAGGGCTGGTATAGGCCAAGACTGTCTCTGCACAGGCTTCACTGACCACCTGATGTTCATGCAGCCCCAGTACTAGGTTCCAAATGCTCCCAAGGGCCTTGCATGGAACTCAAAGACCTCTGTTCAAGTTACTGGGTTCTTGTCTCTGTTTGCTGAATGTATTTTAAGCTCCGTAAATGTTGGGACACGTTTTATCTCACTCTGTACCCAGCACTGTGCCCAGGATATATCAGGCTATCAATACCTTCTAGCAGAATTAAACTGTACTGCTCACCCTTCATTCTTCAATATGATTTGTGATTATCTATAGAACTAGCATGCATCCAGAGTCATAGAGCCTTGGGAGAAAGAAGCATCTTTATGAGATACGTCTAGCATTTTAGCTGGAGCTGTTAGCAGATATATCAATGATACCCAGTTCTAATGGTGCCTTTTAGGTTAAACAAGAGTGCAATCAACTCCCCCCTGAAAATAGTAGAGCAATGGCTGCCATACCCACATGTCAAGATATGTCCAGATAGTCCCAAAGCAAGCCCCAACAGGCAGGGGCTGTGTTTAAGTTATTTCCTGCTTGCTCACTTTTTTTCTTCCCACATGGTAACAACGATGAAAGTTATTTACTGAACACATGTTGCATCTCAAGCACTATATTTATTCATATTCTCTCTCTCTCTCTCTCTCTCTCTCTCTCTTTTTCTGTGTGTGTGTGTGTGTGTGTGTGTGTGTGTGTGTGTGAGGGTGCAGGTGCACTCACCAGTAGGTAGAAATCAGAGGTCAACGTTATATATCTTCCTCTTTCATTTTCTGTCTTATTTTTTGAGTCAAGGTCTCTCACTGAACCTAGTGCTCACTAGCTGGCCTCCAGTGAGCCTCCAGGACCCGACCATCTCCACCTCCCAGCACTGTGTTTTTATGTGAATGCTGGGGATCTGAACCATTTCCCGAGCCCCCTCGTTTCCTGTTTTCAGTAATGCTACCTCATTTACCTGTTCAGGTCTCTTCCTTTCTGAGGTGTGCCTCTGACTTCCTAAAGTTTTTTTTCTTTTAGTTCATCTTGCAGCTTTTGTCTTCTTCCTTCAACAAGCAGTCTTGACTTAGACCATACTGACCTTCCTTCCTCACATGCATATTCTCCCTGTTCCCGTTCCCACCATGTCCCCCATGCCTTCCCCATGGAGTCTCTTCCATCCCTACACTCAGGCTGGTCCTACCTCCTGTAGCTCTCACTCTCTTTTGGACCATTTTGTTGTATTTACAGCCAGCATTACCCAACTCAGTCCTCAGAGATAGGTTTGTGGTGTTGATGAATTGTATCAATGCTAATTTCATTCCCTTAGGAAAGATGTTAAGTTGCTGGAGTGAAGAACCATTTTTTGATTTGCTGTTCTATTTTCCCCAGTGCCTGTTACTACAGCAGACAACTGATAGCTAATAAAGTCTATGAGTGCTAAACATGCCAGGCTGTACAGGTGTTCAGAAGCATGCTTCTGGTATGTGAAGGCTGAATCTCTGAATGTGTTTTTAAAGAAGCCCATGTCAAAGTTGGAGGAATAAATAGAATAGGTGATTTGTGATCCTGGATGTGACTCTAACCCTCAAATTGCAGAAGGGGCAGGTGTGTGAACACATGGAAAATCCTCCACTCTGCCAGTGTCAGTACACTCACTGTGAACCAAGCACTTCCTGGAATTCCCCAGAGTATAAATCTGTCTTGGGCAATTTCTACAGTGCTGGGATGTTCAAGGGCTATCCATGCATATCCCGTGTATGTACACCATGGTCACTGGGCTGAAGGACAGATCAGAAACAGTCACCAGTGTGCTGCCACACCACCTCCCTGGAGGACAGGAAGAGGGTTGTATTTCTGTATTCATATAAAAGAGTAGAGGGCTGTATTTGTACAAAAAGGGCCACAGATTGAACCTAGGGCCTTGTGGATACTAAGCATGCACTCTATCATTGAGCTATGCCTCCACTCACAAAATAATTTTAATCAAATTCCACCCAGCACAGAAGTCTTTACAGCAACTTTTAATTTTTTTCTGTAATGAAAGTCTCCACATGAGCTTCGAGCTCCTTCAGAATGACAGAGCATATCTGGATATGTCATATTACCATTTTCAAGAGGAACTGGAAATAAGAAGGTGAACTCAGATATTAAGAATATTTACAAACTAACATCAAATGTATCTGTCTCCCAGGGAACCAAGTAAGGTAGAGGACAGTGAAGGGGAGAGAGGATGCAAAGTGACCCATTCTGGGCCCGTGTGGCCCCCAGCTCAGTCATTCCACAGAGAGGTTGCCTTACCAGGTAACACTGCACATATACCAGCTGCACTGTGCTTGAGTTCACCATCCTTACCCAAGGTGAGTGACTGCATCTGTATCTCCATGAGGGTGTCATGTGGCACTTCACCTCTTTTTGCATATATCGGCTTCTATACAATTGCACTAGGAAATCCTCCTTGGATAGTGATCTGGAACACAAAACCCTGTAGTCATAAGTCAACACAATTGATTGTCTCTCTTCCCAACATGGACTAAGGCAGAAGCTGTCCCAGAGACAAAGCCACCTCTCCTAGGGAAGCTACTTCCCCAGGTTGAGGTTAGAGTCTCCAGTAGGAAGGAAGCTATGTGGTTCTCTGCGTTTGTGTTAGTGCCCAAAGCCCGAGTACTTGGGTTTAAATGTATCAGCCTGCAGAAACCTTTTCCCAGAAGCTCTTAAGGCTCCCCAGCATTCACTAGCACACCCAGGAATGGGTGGGGCACATTGGGCTTCTGAATGGGCAGAAAGAGTTTCTAATCATTCAGGTTTGATATACAAGAGCAAATCTTCAACAATTCATTTTGGCTCTGCCCACCATCATTGTGTTTCTTTAGCCTTGCTCTGACTCTAAAACCAAACCATACTGAGAGACCCTATTACTCTCAAGGCCTCTTTTATTCTCCTGTGGGCAGAGGGTAAGTTACACCTTTTTTTTCTGAAAGTCAGACTTGTCAAATATCAGATTTGCTTACAAATAGTCTACTTGATCATGCGCTGTTGTGGCTCCCTTCTTCAGACTCTTCCGCTCTGAAAGGAGGCATTCCAGCTTAAAGTCTTACAAGACCTCAGAGACCCTTGTGTCTCTCAGGAGACCCCTGCCCACTGCTCAGAGAACTCAGACCTGTGATATTTCCTGACATTCATTCTGCCAGTTGTGAATACATTGTAACTATGTGAAAACCTGTTCCTCTTTATATGTAATTGAAAATAATAAGATGTCTGCTTCAAGGGGCTTAGATTTGATGACCTATTGTCACAAAATAAAACATAATAAATTAGTTCATTTTTAATTCTGTGGTCCTAGGCCAAAATACTCATTCTTCAACAAAAAATATATGTCTTTTAAAATCACACAGAATTATATTTAAGTTTGAACTCTGTAGCTGAATGGAGGAGGGGAGCCCAAAAGGTGGGTCTTCCACTATGGAAAGGTGACCAGGCTAGGAAGTAGGGATGAGACAGACATGCATCAGTGAAGAACAAATCTTCTATAGTTTTCATTTCATCTGTGGGAAGAGAACATTGCATATACACAGTGAAACAGTCACAGATGAAAGAAAGGCAACCTGTACTTTTTTTTTTTTTTTTGGTCTTTTCTAGACAGGGTCTCCCTGTAGCCCCAGCTGTCCTAGAACTCACTCTGTAGACCAGGCCAGCCTTGAACTCACAAAGATCCACCTGCCTCTGCCTCTCAAGTGCTAGGATTAAAGGCGTGTGCCACCACACCCAGCTGGCAAGCTGGCAACCTGTACTTTTAACAATAAATACAGTTTACATGAAGAATAAGGGTTAGTAATTAAATTATAAACCAAGCTCAACACAAGTCTACTTTGCCCCCTTTCAGCAGAATGACAATCTCCAGTGGTCAGAAGAGATGGTGGAGGCAGGGAGGGAGAAGAAGAAACCAGGACAGTTGTCAGACAGCACACAGAGACCTCCAGCCTTTGCACAGTGACCTGATGCTTCCTGAAGAGCATCAGGTCTGGGCCCTGGCCTCGGCTCCAGCCTGAGCTAGGGTTTTGTGCTTTACTATTCTGATTTATGAATGGGGTAGGTTACCACTGACCCTTCTTGACTCCCTCCACTTCACATCAATTATCTTTAAAGTACACTCAAGTTCTCAGATTTCCAGAAAGAAATCTGGGATGCATCTTTGAGGCCCAGGTGTCTGTGAGTGAAGAAGCATCGCTCAGCTTAGGATCACAGACCCAGGCTGGAGGAGGGCCTCTGCATCATATGTGCCTCTCTCTGTCTTATGCTGCCTTCATCAGACAACACAGCTCAAATGTGTAGGACACCAAAAACAGGCACTGTAGTCCTGTGCTGCCACCTTCCTCCCTCAGTCTTCTCCCCCATACCCAGGCCATCTTTTTTTTAGCCAACCACAAGAATTTAACATCTATAGAATCCTCCCTGTGCAGTTCCTGACACTACTCAATGAGTAGTCAAGGATTTATAGCTCTGCTCCCCACCAAGAGGAAAACTTATGATTTGGAGTCCATGAAACTTGCTGCAGGCTGTCCTCTTCCTTAGGGGTAGGTACTAAGATCTTTCACTTCAGTTGACAGTCAAATTCAGTCTTTTTTTTTAATATATTTAAGACATGGTCTCCCTGTAGTCCCAGGTGGCCTGGAACTTGCTATGTAGACCAGGCTGGCATTGAACTCACAAAGATCTGCCAGCCTCTGCTTCCCAGGTATTGAGATTAAAGACGTGCACCACCACACTGGCTCAAATTCAGTTTTTTTTTATTTTTTAATTTTTATTTATTTATGTGTATGAGTGTACTGTCTGCATGTAGGTTTGTGCACCCATGTCATGCAATGCTGCAGAGGTCAGAAGAGGGTCTCGGATTCCCCTGGAACTGGAGTTCTCCTGGAATTGGAGTTACAGACGGTTCTCAGCCTCCATGTGGGTGCTGGGGATCGAACCCGGGTCCTCTGCAAGAGCGGTCAGTGCTCTTAACCACTAGGCTATCTCTCCAACCCAAATTCAGTTTCTTATGATGCTTTTTTGTGACTGAAAATGGGATGAATGGGCTGCAGATTTTTTTTTCTCTTAGCCAGAATAATACAAATCAGAACAAAAATAAAACCTGCTGGGCTAGAGAAAAGGCTTTGGTTAAGAGCACTTGTTATTCTTCCAGGGGACCAAGCTCAGTTTCTAACACCCACAATGGGTGTCTCACAACTGCTTGTACCTCAAGATCAGACACCTCTAGCCTGTGGGGACACCTGCACTTACATGGCACACACACACACACACAAGGCACCTGCACTTACATGGCATACACACATATGTGCACATGTACACATAAATAAAAAATGAATCTTTAAACAAAACCTTCTGAAAAAGGAGCATTCAGACTTTTTTTGTCTTTTCGAGACAGGGTCTCCTGTAGCCCCAGATGTCCTGGAGCTCACTCTGTAGACCAGGCTGGCCTTGAACTCACAAAGATCCACCTGTCTCTGCCTCCCAAGTGCTAGGATTAAAGGCGTGCGCCACCACGCCCAGCTCAGACTTTTCATTAAAGGAGCACTTGATATTTCTGGGATAAGGTATTTCAAATGAAACAGCAGCTTCTCCCCGAGAGTCTAAATAAATGAAGTGAGGTCAACTCTAGTTTTTGTGGGAGTTCATGCATTTAGTGAAAGGATCCTTCTAGACAAGGAATGCTAGATTATCTGACTCATGTAGATTTTTTTGCCAAAGTGACCTGATGTGATGTCCCTCCATAGCAGCCTTGGGCCTGCGAAACTAGACCTATTTCATGCTGCACCATGGTCTATAGTGGACAGACCAGTGTCCACACCCTGATCTCAGGGCCTCTGGCTGTTCCCTTGCTTGGTGAATACAGTAGGTACCTTCTGCATAGGATCATTTTAAGACTCATGAGGCAGGAGATGGTCCTGGATATGCAGATGGCCCTGGTTATACAATAGCAACTCCCCTCTTACCCAATTCCAGTATCCTCAGTTTCTACTACCCATAATCTAAAAGTATTCAATGGAAAATTCTAGAAATAGACCACACATAATCTATATTACAGTATATTATTATAAGTGTTTTATATCATTAGGTTTTATTGTTAGTCTCTCACCTTGCCTAGTATATTATCTAAAATCTATCATACGCCAGGCCAGTACACACCTATCTATAATTTCAGCATCCAAGAGTTAGAGACGAAAAAAGTCATTAGTTTGAGTATAGCTTATGCTGAGAGCTTGTCTCAAAAGTAAAATAAAAAAATTATAATAAACTTTATCATAGATGTGCATGAGTAGCAAAAGTGTTGTATGCCTAGGGTTCAGTTCATCCATAGTTTGGGGCATCAACTGTATGTTGGAACATATTCCCTATAATCCCAGGCACTGCAGTAACCACTGGGTCCTTACAAGAAGCATCAAGGAGAGTCAAAAGTCAAAGATATGAAGGGAGAAGCAGTGGTCCCATTGGTACAAGGAAGGAGCTATGAAAAGTGTGACCTCAAGAAGCAGGAGAGAGAAGAGATGCTGCTAGAAGCCCCCAATCCCACCCTTGCAGGCCCAGCCCTACCCATACCTATGACCAACCTAAACACCTGCAGTCTTGGTAATATGTTAGGGCAGGCAGCCCCAGTAAAGGCACATCTTTCCTGGGCACTCCCCACCAGCATTGCTTCCAGCCCACTCCAGCCTGTGGCTGTGGCTGCCCCACCCTAGCTCCTACAGATCCCTGGAGCTCACTGTTTGATTTCCCTGCCCCCATTTTCTCTGTTTGTATATTTCTTGTCTTAGGCTCATTTTCCAGCCTGAAACACAGTATTCCTCCCCCTCCCCTTTTCTTCTTTGGCCAGTTACTGGATGGAAGAGCTATTCCAAATATCACTCGGCTTTTCTTGTTGACCCCTTGTTGTCTGAACATGTGCTGTTGAATCTGCATGGAGACCAGGAAGTCATGTCAAGGAGACAACCAGAGTTTATCATGTATTTGTATATTTGTACCTTTGTAGAATTTTGTGTGTGTGTGTGTGTGTGTGTGTGTGTGTGTGTGTGTGTGTGTTGGTAGGGGTGTACATGTACATTAGTGTGGAGGTCAGAGGTCAACCTCAAGTGTGTTTCCTTAGAAGTCAGCCACCTTGCTGTTTTTAAGACAGAGTCTTTCAGCTGGGACCTGAAGCCGAAGAGCCCAGGCTGTCTATCTTTTCTTCCTCTTCAGAGCTTGGATGACATGCACCTGGCACTGGGCCCAGCTTGTTTTTAAAAAAAATATTTTCTTGAGCCAGGCATGGTGGTGCACACCTTTAATCCTAGCACTTGGGAGACAGAGGCAGGTGGATCTTTGTGAGTTCAAGGCCAGCCTGGTCTACAGAGTGAATTCCAGGACCACTAGGGCTACAGGGAGACCCTGTCTTGAAAAGACCAAAAAGAAATTTGTTTCTTGAATTTTGGTGCATTTCATATAATAGATCTTAATCAAATTTAAACCCACTCCCCTATCTGCACCTCCTTATAGCCCCAACAGCACATTTCATGCATTCTGTCATATATGTTAAATCCTTTCTGGTCAAGCATTTGTACCCAGATGTCTTTTGATTAAGGTTTACTGGAGTCTAGTCAGTCTGTCTAGAGTCTCTCCCTTAACAAAGATCTACTCTCAGGGATTGGAAGATGATTCAGTGGTTAAGAACACTGCCTGCTCTTTCAGGGGACCCAGGTTCGATTCCCAGAACCCACATGGCAGCTAACAACCATCAGTAACTCCAGTTCCAGGGTACTCTGATGCCTTCTAACCTCTGTAGGCATTGCACAACACAGATACACTTACATATATGCAGGCAATGCACTCATGCATGTAAAATAAAATAAATAATTTTTTAAAAAAGAAAGATCTACTATCCTCACTTGACAGTAATCAGTTGCCAGTAGTTCCTAGGCTAGGGTCAGGGCCTCAGCTTTGTTGTTGTTGTTGTTGATGATGATGATGTGAATGCTGGATATCCAGACTCAGGTCCTTGTGCTTGTATGGCAAACACTCTACTGACTCAGCTGTCTCCCTACACTCTACCTTTGTAACATTCATTAACCACTGAGCCACCTTTTTCTGTTTCCATGAAAGTGATCTTCAGGCCACCATTGTTAAACATTGTCATGAGCATATGCCAAGAGTCCTGATGGCGCTGCATATTCAGAATAGTTTTGGAATCCCCATTTAGCCAGATGACAAGAAAGTATTCATAATCCTAAGGAGAAAGTTTTCTACCCTTCCTGAGGAAATGCATGTCCCTACCAACATAAAAAGAAAAAAAGGAAACCAGGCCCAGAGTGCCCTGACAGGCACCCCTAGCCTCCCCTGCCCTCCATCTAGTTGTCTGAGTCATGGCTCAAAGGTACCAGGACCACCTGCCTCGGTATCAGACTCCTGGCACTTAGTGCTTTTCCCCTCCCATCTCAACTTTGTGGAGTCCACTTAGAGCAGAGCCTGAGTCCACTATCTCCAAACCATCTCATTTCCCTTCTTAGGAGATTGTCACTCTCATGCCTTTAAAGTCTTCAGACTCCTTTAACCCCTGCACTCAGGAGGCAGAGGCACATAGAGCCTGGTCTACATAGTAAGTTCTAGGGCAGCTGGGGCTACAGGGAGAGCCTGTCTAAAAAACATTTTTTTTAATTTAAATAGCAAAATAAAGTCCCCAGATATGAAAAGATGTCACCACAAAATGTTCCAGTCTTCCTAGAAACAAGAAAGACCTTGCTGAGCCAACCTGCTCTGAGGGAGGGGCTCTTCCTCACATTCCTGCCTATGTGTTTGTGGTGCACAGGGGCAGGGCATTGGACAAACCAAGTTTTCATTTAAAAGACGTAGGTTCCAGCTTCCTAGGTGTCACCACCATTCTAGGGCTCACATCCAGTAATATTCACATGCATGTGCTATATAAATACTGCAGTGTGTATATATGTCTTTCTGTATACACAAAGCTAAAGTATACATTAGCTGAGATAACTATGCTTGCCAAAGCTTTAATCTCCCCAGGAGGGAGCAAACCAGCTGAAGAGAAGAATTCAGACTTGGGTGTTGGGCTGGAAGAAGCCCCTCTTCCTTTCAGTCTCCCCTCTTAGATCACGTCTGTAGTGTTCAGAGATAATGTAACATGCATGGCTTGCCCCTGAGATGCATTCATTATAGATATGTTACTTTCAGGAGATATTTTACACTTGATATTCTTGAGTCATACTAGACTCCTAGGGGAGAAGGGAGCCAGAACTATGCTGATTGTTTCCTGCAGGCAGATCTGAGCTATCACAACTGGGAGCCATGCATGTGCGTGGAGGAAGAAGCTCCCCTACCAACTGCTATGATTCTGTCTTCCTTGGCAGCTGCCTCTCTCCACACCGGTGCTGCCATACTTGAACTAGCCTCATGACCATCCACATACAGCATTTGGCTCATCAATATGGCACGACCCCTGATTCCCCACCCTGGAATTTATCAGATGATGCTTCTGTAGCTCTTTGGGCCTAGGGACCACACTTTGAAACCACAGATTTAAAGAAGGAGTTTGCAAAAGGTTTGGGCATTGTTCTTTATTTAAGAAATACCTTGGGGCTGGAGAGATGGCCTAGCGGTTAAGAGCGCCGACTGCTCTTGCAGAGGACCCGGGTTCGATCCCCAGCACCCACATGGCAGCTGAGAACCATCTGTAACTCCAATTCCAGGAGAACTCCAGTTCCGGGGGAATCTGACACCGTCTTCTGACCTCCGTGGCATTGCATGACACAGGTGCACAAACCTACATGCAGACAGTATACTCATACACATAAATAAATAATTGGACGACACGGGCGCACAAACCTACATGCAGACAGCATACTCATACAAATTAATTAATTAATTAATTAATTAATTAATTAAAAAAAAGAAATACCTTGGGTACTAGAGAGGTGACTCAGCAGTTAAGAACACTGGCTGTTCTTACATAAGATCCAGGTTCAAATCCCACATGGTAGCTAACAACAGTCTAAAACTCCATTTCCGGGGGATCCAACACCTTCTTCTGACCTCTGTGGGTAATGTACAACATGAGTGTATTTATATATATGCAGGAAATATACTCATAAACATAAAAAATAATGATTAAAATATTTAAAAAATAAAATACCTTGTTCCTTATCTAAGTCCTTGTATATTTATGTTTTAAAAGTGTTTATTCAGTACAGTTCCTCCAAGGACAATAATCTTCTGCTTTGAAAAAACTTTGAAAAGAATCAGAAAAAGGTACAGAGCAGGGATGGCAAGGTACATGAACTCAGGTGGGGTGGGGGGCATGGAAGACAAGATAAGTCTAGGTTAGACTGAGAAGTAATATATGAAACACACATAACTTCAATAAAAATGTAAATAAATAAATAATAAATAAAAGTGCTTACTCTTCAAATCATCCCCATTCTTAATGGAAAGAAAGCCATTCTGGAGCAGAATGTTATGCACTTAGCATCAGCATGCCTGGGCTTCGTTCCTGACGCTTCTAGCTGCCAGCTTGTATAATGGATATCCAGTCACCTTCATATATGTGCTGGGGTTCGAACACCAGGGTCTTGCACATTGTAAGCATACACTCTACAACTGAGATGTACCTAAGTCACCTTTTACCTTTTACTTTTCTCATCTGTAAAATGGGCACAAGCAATGCCTATCCCACCTTCTTCCTTAGCTTGTCTTGTGGGAAAATGGAAATAAGGTTTGCAGAGCTGTCAGTAGCCTGTCATGGCACTATTCAAACTGCTCAGTTATTTAACCTTCTGCTATCCCCAGTGAAAGTGTTAGGCTGTCAGCTTAAGAAGAGGAGAAACCACATAGCTAAAGTAGGCAAAATTATCAAAGAACAGAAAATTCTCAGACAGAGGAATAGACCTGCACCTATTTTTACAATAATATTCCATTTGTATGATCCATCCCAGGCAGCATGTCAGCCCAGACTCAGGGAAGGTGTCTAGCTTTACAGTGTTCTTTTTAACATGAACTAGAGGTGTGTGGCAGAAGGACGGGCATATGTTTCCTTGTGGTCTCAAGTCATATTACATTTGTTGCAGTCATTTTCTTTGTGCTGGAAACGTTTGGAATCCTGGAGCACCAGACCAAGATCATGTAATGGAGTCACCCTGCAAAGTGCTTCAGCCTCTCTCAGCCTTTCCAGCTTTTCTCTGCTTCAGTTATGTCTGTGTATGTAGACTTCACAGCCTACTCTCACGCCATGCACAATCCACACCCTCACCTAGCACCTCTCTTCTCATCAGACTTTCAGCTTACAAAGTATGCATTGTTTTCTAGTCACATTCTACCTGCTCCCAAGCCACAGGCAGCCTCAGCATGTGTTCCCTCAGAAATAAAGCTCCTAAATATGAAGCAGAGTATACCTGGGACCCGGGAGAGGAGGTGTAAGAATCACAGAGCATGAGGATTCTGCCAAGAGCCACTCCCAGATTCCATTTATCATGGCCATATGTGTGGGTGTCCATTTCAGGAAAGAGCTGGCCTGTTGGACATTGTCTCTGCCACTGTGTGGGAGAGCTTTCTGTCATATCACGACCTTAGGTTTTTATGTGCCACTCTCACCCCTTACTTGTCTGAAACAGTCACATAAAGCAATGTATTCCTTTTGAATATGGTGCCTTGCTAGACCTAGTCAGAACACCCTTTGCATTAAGATACCTATTATTCTACAGAGGACCTTGCTAATGTGAGGCCACCAAGGGATTTATATTTCATCTGAAGTTTGAAAACTTTATTGGCTCAGGTTTTACAAAAGGCACAAAAATACAGATGAACCCTTTTAAAGACTTATAGCCTTTGTCAGAAATGACAGCCACAACAGTAGTCTGTCTTCATCATCACTACCCTAGGACATCAGGTGATGAGCTGTTCTGAAGGCTTCATTGTCATTAGTCCTAGTAAATGATCATACATGCTTTTATGCTCAGGAAATATGGAAATTTTGCTCATTGAAAGAAGTATGAATGTGTTTGTACTTTATAACTTAAGAGATATGAATAATAAAAAGAAATCCTACTTAAAGCAATATCTTCCTCCATAGGATTATAGAAATATATTCCTTATTCTAAGAGTATTGATGACACACACCTATGACGTAGAGTTAGCATTATGTTTTACCATACTCAGCCTAGATAGGAATCCAGGAGGTCAAGATACTTTGCAGTTGCATAGATTTATGTTCTGAGGCAGAAGCCAGTTTCTTACTATGGTAATTCTATAAGGTTTGAAAATCTTAAAAAATAATTTCTGTGAGTTCATGGGACACTCATGGCCCAACTGTTCACTTATTAGACTGAGGGCAGAAGAGAGTTCCATTCTGCAATATTCTCTGCACCTAACTCCTAGTACACTCTCAGAAGCACACATGCACAATCAGACTTGTATGTACACACACACACACACACAAGTTACCACAGCAATGGCCTGGCAGACACTTACTTGCTGTATGATACTGTTTCTTTCTGTATAAAATGCAGAATGTAATGCACACCTTTGAAGGTTGGTAAAGGCATCAACTCCAGTAATGGCACATAATAGGTACTTAGTAAATGGTACTGTAACATTTTACTGCCTTTAACATGCAAATCTTTTTTTTTTTTTTTTTTTTTTTTTTTTTTTTTTTTTTTTTTGGTCTTTTTGAGACAGGGTCTTCCAGTAGCCCCACTGGCCTGGAACTCACTATGTAAACCAGGCTGGCTTTGAACTCAAAGATCTGCCTGCCTCTGTCTCCAACTGGTGGGATCAAAGGCCTGTGTCACCACACCTGGTGCAAATCTTTTCTTGTTAACCCTAAGATTGAGATCTGTATGAAAGTTGATGGCATCTACTACACTGTGTCATAGTTTAATGAACAGTTTTTTTTTCTTTCTTAGAGATAAAATGATGGTACCTCTAAAAGTCAGGGGCAGCTGAGTGTCAGTGAGACAGAGTGCTTGTTATCCCTGTCCTACTTCATGTCAACGGAAAAGTGCTGTTATTCTAGCGCACTTTTTTGTGTGTTAAAGATCATTACCTCCATACATTAAGAGGTATAGTAACTAGGAGCACAGGCTTTGGAAACCAATAAACTTGGTCCCAGCTTTCAATCCTGTCACTTGCCTGCTACATAATCTTGAGCAAGTTGTATGGTTCTTGTCTCAAGTGTTTACTTTATAAAACTATTATAACAAAGACTCAAATGAGATAGCATGTGTAAAACAGCATGGTTAAGAGGTATGTAATGCATGCTTAGTAAATAAGAAGGAAACAGGCTAGTAAGCATACTTGCTAGTAACAGAGTGTTATCTTTGCCATTTAATTTTCCTGAAACAAAAGTAATCCAAAATCAATCCTTGCCAAATTGATGGTCACATTGAAAGCTAGCCATGATTAAGCCAAGATAGGTGACAGGGACTGGACTTAACTACTGCTTGAAGGAAGACAGAACAAATAATACAAAGTACATGAAGAGGTGAATTTCTATGTACTACATATTGACAACAGAGGACAGGATCTCTAAGCATGGGGAACAAATAAGGTGAGCCCTTTGTCCCAGTCCCAGTGCTGAGAGAGTTAACAGAATGTGCCATAGGACAAGAGTCAGGCAATGCCAGCAGATGCCCTCCATTGAGAGGGCAGAGAAAAAGCAGGATAGAGAAGAATAAGGAAGAAGAGCAGAGGAGGAAAAAGTGGAAGAGGAAGAAGAGGCTGTTATGCCATGAATGGCTGTTGAGCTCTGCAGAGCTTCTCACTTCTATCGTGCATGCTACTGGGCATGGAAACATGAGGACCTACTTGAGGCTGGGGGGAGCCACCCACAAGGATTACAAAAAACAGCAGTGAGTATTCACAAAGGTCTAGGGGAGCTGCCTGCTCCTACCGGTCAAACTGAACAAGCTAGGGTCTCAAAAACCCACTGGATCATGCATACAGGGATAAAGAGGGTCTTTCCTCCATAGGGAGGATTTATAATCCTAAAACTTGGGCATAGCTCCTTACCTGAATAACAAATCATAAAAGACCTGAGAGGCTCTTGCTTTCAAATAATTTTACTGTTTCCCAGAACAAAGTTCAAGAGTATAGGAATACAAAAGGATATACTACCCCATATGACAAGTGTCTAGTCAAAAGTTACTATGCCTAGTCAGGTGGAGTAGCAGATGCTTGTAATCCCAGCACCTGGACATCAGAGGCAGGATTGCTGCAGGTTCAAAGACCCTCTGGTCTACATATTGAGTTCTTACATATCCAGGGCTATATAACAAGACCCTATCTCAAAAAAGACTGCTCCCCAAAAGAAAATTACTGAGCTTGCAAAAAGCAGGAAATATATTCATTAATAAATTAAAAAGAACCAATCAAAAATAACCTAGAACTAACACAGATGTTAGACTTACATGCAATAGTGTTGAACCACTTTTCAAGAACACCATTATTGTATGTTAAGAAAGGAAAATAGGGGGCTAGAGAGATGGCTTCAGCAGTTAAGAGCACTGACTGCACTTGCAGAGGACCTGGGTTCAATTCCCAGCACCCACATGGCGGCTAAGAACTGTCATTAACTCCAGTTCCAGAGGAATCCCAATGCTCTCTTCCCACCTCTGCAGCATTGCACCAACACTGGTGCATTCACATACATACAGACAATACACTCATACACATAAAATAAAAATAATAAAATATTTTTTAAAAGAAAGCTAAATAGGCTCTCCGGTGGTAACAGCCTCCCTATGAGAACATACCTCTCACAAAGGATCTCCTTTATCCCACTCCAGAAGAGGAGAAGTGCCTGGCACAGAGCCCCAGTTCCTACTTCATGGATGTGAAATGCCCAAGTTGCTATAGAATCACCAGTCTTTAGCCATCCACAAATAATAGTCTTGTGTGTTGGCTGCTCCAATGTTCTCTCAGGCTACCTGTTAGGTGGAAAAGCAAGGCTTACAGAATGTTATGCTTTTAGAATGAAGCAGCACTAAGAGCACATGGAGTCAAGATGAGTGGGAACCATCTCAATAAACACATTTGGATAAAGAGAAAAGAAGCATAGAAGGAAGTATTTGAACTTATAATCAGCAAGCAAATTATAACACTAATGACATATTAGACATTGCAAAAGAAAAATCAGTGAACCAGGTATGCACACCTTTTAAAAATAAAAGGATAAAACAAAGGAAAATTAGTGAATTAATAACAGTAATAACAGGTAATCAGTTTCAGAAGATAATTTCAGGTACCCTAGTATTGGACTACCTGAAAAAAGATGGGAAGCCACAAAAAGATATTCTAAGAAATAATAACTGCTTTTCCAAGTTTTATGAAAACTATATAAACACAAACATCCAAGTCCAAGAAACAAACAAAAAACCCAAGCCCGAGCAATATGAAGAAAGCTGCTCCAAGTTACCTTATAATCACACAGCACAAAAGAAGTGATAATGAGAATGGTGCTAGAGGCAGCCACATGTTTAAAGCCCAGTGCTTAAGGTACAGATGGTGGTAAGGAGGACTCTGTTAAACAGAACCAATTTAAAAAGTACTGAAACTGGGCCGGGCATGGTGGCGCACATCTTTAATCCCAGCACTCAGGAAGCAGAGGCAGGCAGATCTCTGTGAGTTCAAGGCCAGCCTGGTCTACAGAGTGAGCTCCAGGCCAGCTGGAACTAAAGGGAGACCCTGTCTCAAAAATACCAAAAAAAAGTACTGTAACTATGCCATCTAAAACTGGTTTGTGGGTTTGGGGTGCTAGGATGAACCCAGGGATTTGCATGAACCAAGCAAGTACTCTACCACTGAGCTGTACCCCAGTCCCTAAAACTGGTTTTCAATATGACTTATAGACTCACCGTTAAAGCAGTTCTCAAGGGGATACTACAGAAATATTCTGGATCAGAACTGATAATTACCATTAGACTTCAAGATGATTTTGCAATTTGTGTGTAGGGGGGGTGGTATTTTGTATAACAAGAGCAGTATTATTACTTGTGTTCAGGCTTTGAATATGCTTACAGGTATTTCAATTTGGTTTCTATGCTGTTTAAAGGTAATTTAAATATTCATTTACGATTAAGCCAAGTACATGATCCATTTAACTTAAGGAAATAATGGCTCTTCTTCATTAGTCTTTTTTAATATTCTTTTTATTGAATTTTTATGTTTCATACATAATTTTTCAATCAGTCTTAATCGCCCTTACACCGCTTCTCCAGCAGCACCCCCACCCCTGGAGTTCACACCTTCTCTCATTCCTGCTAGAGTCCATTGCACCAGATTACTCTCCCCTCTCACTCCTCAGTCCCAGCTCCTCCCCTGACTCCTCTGGAGTCTCTTTTCTAAAGAAGGCCAGGTCTTGCTCACCAGATCACCATCTGTTGCCAATATTTCCTCAGCCAAGGTTGGACTCTGCTACCCATTTCTGCAGTTGTGTGCTGGGTTTTTGTCCAGCTGAGCTTATATGGATCTTGTGCATGCTGATACCAATGCCATAGGTTCATTTCTATTTGGTCTTGCATCACCTCCCTGGCTCTTACAATATTTCTGCCCCCTCTTCTGCAATGTTCCCTGAGCCTTAGGTGGGTGAAGCTGAATATAGGCAGCCTGTCCATGGAACCACACTCTGTAGACTCCTAATCTTCATGGTTTAGCCATTCAGGCCCCTTCCTGGTCTCCTGTTGCATGGAGGAGGTTCCTTAACAAGAGTTAAGAGGTAGTTAATGTCTTCTTCGGTTCTCGATGTTTGGGTCTTATATGTAGATGTTGCATTGTAGATATGTCACCTAGGCATAAGCCATTCACAGACCATGTCTGTGTGTGTCCAGTTGTGGGACTCTGTACTATTCTCATCTGGTCCAAAAGCAGCTTCTTTTCTGAGTGGTGTCTGGGATATTTGTAAATATAAGGATACTTCTTTTGTAGTTAGAAAATGTTACCTTAGCCTAAGGATGTGTCAACCTTGGGGAATTGTCTAAGATCAATGACCTATCCAGTTGTGTGCATCTGGCTTTGTTAACAATACCACATGACTTTCCTCCCACTGAGTGAGCTTTAGATCCAATTGGTTAGCCATTGATTTCCCCCAAGATAGAAGTGCCACTATTGCACTGATATGAAATGCTGTGCTGGTCATTGATGTCGGTATTTGGTCTTGAGGCTGATGTTGGACCACAGATTGAGGTTCTCCCTTAGTGGCTTGCATAGTGCTGTCCACAGCTATGACGGCTAGCCTTCATGGGTGGTGGCTTCCAGGTCAGATCTAGCTCCATTGCTCAAGATCTGGTCTCTGACATTTTCCCTGTCTTCAGCAATAGGGTCTTACCTTCAGGTTCTGGGAGGCAATCAAGGGCTGTGGCAATAGCCTGTATAATTTTGGGAGTCTCTTGGACTACCCTGGCCAACAACTCAAAGGAAAGTTTCTTGAACTGCAGCCTCATCTTTGCATATGAAGTCATGTAGATGTATTGTATGTGTAATTTATCAATAGATTGTTAGACTAATATGATTCTCTCATGTTTTTTTTTACCCCAGAAAGGCATTATCTTTCCTCTCTTCCTTTACCTGTCTAGCCCTCCTTCCATGTCTTCTCCATTTAAAGTCTCCCCATTTCTCCCTTTATACTGCCAGTCTCCTTTGGCCCCACTTCTCTTGGGCTCCTTTTCCCCCCTTCCTACCCCCTTTCCTCTCCCCTCCCATTTAGATACTCTGACTTTATCCATCCCTCCTTTAGTCACACCTGTCACCTACTAGTCTTCTGTCTCAGGTTTGTTCCCCCTTTACCTTCCTGGTTCCTTTTCATTAACCTGGTTTCTGCAGTTACATCTGGATATATACTTATAAGGATTTGGTGCTAGGATCCACAAATGAGTTCATTCGAGTTTTTAAGCAATATTTATGAAATGTCTATTTGCATGATTCTACTATATAGGTAAATCCTGTACTTTGGGAGCTAGGAGTGTAAAATAGCCCCACATCACACGCTCATATCACCTCATATCACACTTGCAGACAACACAATGATAACTTGCGCAAAACCCTGGGAAGGGAAACCATAGAATAAACAAAAGCAGAGGGAACAAGGGATGTATGTCAACCAATGACTGCACATAAGGTCCTTTGGTTTGCCTGCTCTCAGATGCCCAGAGCATTATCATTCTGAATATCTAGTGGCTTATATTAGAAGGTACAAAGGTACCTGATTCCAAGAAGTAGGTGTCCGTTTTAGCATTGCATTTCAATGCTGCTCAAGTTGTAATCCCGCAGGAGTGTCCCTTGATTGCTCCATTGCTAGATGGTACAATAAGGCAGGACATTCAGAAAATAAAAAGTTACTTTATAATAGCTAGTGAAAGCTTTCAAGTGTTCATTGAGAGGTAATTTTAAAAGCCTGCACTTAAGTAATTTTACGAGCTCTCTTGGCTCATGTTTGTACTATTGGGCGTGGGGCAAAGTGAGATGAAGAGGAAGAGGGAAGTGGTGGATGAGTCCTTCTGTGATCATATCCAACCAAGAATGAAATACAGGCTGCCCGACGGGCCACTCCTCCTGTTTCTCTCCACTGGTTAAAAAGAATGTGTCTCACACAGCAATAGCTCATCTTGATGGAAAGGCCATAATACTTGCCTGTCCACATAGTAGACTACTAGAGCTAATGATGCCATTAAAGTTATAAATGCCACCCTTCTAACAAGACCATAATAGAAGTAATCTGTACAGCAGTGGTCACACAAATGCACTGTCTCTAATGTGCTTTATGTGATCTTTCAGGAAAATGTTGGGTTTTTTTTAATTCTCATCATTCATTTTCCCTCCCAAAATTTGTAGGTGTTTGTGGAGAGGTGACTTCTTTTCCTGATAATATTTTTTAATACAAGCCCCAGCTGGCCTGGAGCTCACTATGTAGACCCGGCTGGCCTCCATCCCACAGAGATAAACGTCAGCCTCTGTTTCCTTAGTGTTGAGTTTAAAGTCCTGCACATACACCAAGACCATTAGTGGTTGTATTTATAGAATTTTGACCTCCAGATCCTTATGCCTAATGAGACTATGCCAGTGATATCCACGAAGCATAAGGTCTCCAGGCAGCCTCTGTTTCTGGATATCTCAGGAGAAATTCAGAATCCTCTGTGAACTGTGGCTCAGTAGCTGTGCATTTGCTTTTGAAGAACTGGGTGGGTTTCAGTAAGGATTTAGAAGTGTTATGGGAAACACCCAACCTTAAATGGTACAGAGAACTGGAATACTTAATTGCTGGAGAAAAATATAAATAAGACAGTGTGTAAAGGCTTTGTAGACAGGTGTGTGTCTGCTTCCATCTGTGCAATGGGATGAGGCAAATGTACCTTACAGACTACCTGAGACTATTTGAGGTAACATGCCTCACTGTACGAGGTGCCCAACACATGTGTTTATTTTCTGCTGAACTTGAGTCAGCTCTTGACTCCTCCTCTCTTTTTGTTTTTAAGAGTATAGTTTTGTTTTGGTTTTTTTTTTTTGTATGTGTATGAATGTACTGTCTGCATGTAGGTTTGTGCACCTGTGTCGTGCCATGCCATGGAGGTCAGAAGAGGGTCTTGGATTCCCCTGGAACTGGAGTTCTCCTGGAATTGGAGTTACAGACGGTTCTTAGCCACCATGTGGGTGCTGGGGATCGAACCTGGGTCCTCTGCAAGAGCAGTCGGTGCTCTTAACCGCTAGGCTATCTCTCCAGCCCCGACCCCTCCTCTCTTTCATACTCCACAAGTTGTCCATCAGCAAACTTCCCTCTCCTTTGGAGATAAGTCCAGAACCTAACCTTGTCTCTCCATCTTCTCTAGCCCTGCTAGATGGAGCTGCCATTCTCTCCCTGCATTTCTCTGGGAGCATCTTCATTGCCTTCCTACCCTCTAACCACTCATTCTCACGGCAGCAGCCACAGTGGCTCTTTAATAATAAAAGGAGACTTGGGGCTGGAGAGATGGCTCAGTGGTTAAGAGCACCGATTGCTCTTGCAGAGGACCCGGGTTCAATTCCCAGCACCCACATGGTGGCTAAGAACTGCCTTTGAGCCGGGCATGGTGGCACAGACCTTTGATCCTAGTACTCATAGGCAGATGGATCTCTGTGAGTACAGGCCAGCCTGGTCTACAGAATGAGTTCCAGGCCAGTTGGGGCTATGGGGAGACCCTGTCTCAAAAAAAGAATAAAGGGAGACTCTAGTGCCCCTTGCTGAACATCTTCTGCAGCTTCCCATTTCATCTCAGATGGAAATCTCCCACTGACTGAGATGGCTGCCCTGGCCCCCAGGACTGAGCCTAGCTCCTGCCTTCTCACCCTCCTGGCTTCTCTCCAACCACCTTGACCCTTCCACTTGCCTTAGAGCACTGACCTGCTCCTCCCCCAGAAAGCTGGAGGGCAGCGCTGCTCCCTCACCCCTCAATCTGTGTGTCAGAAGGCTCAGTGGGACAGGAGCCCATGTCATATCTTTGGGCCAGAGCCACCATTGGGCATCTCCCTTCCCAGGAGGATGCCTGACACATGTCAACACCCTGTCTGTTGTGCTCCTAAGGTCCAATTTGGTCAGTCAGTCCCTAGGATACAGAAGTGCTTCATACTGTCCAGGGTTTGGACCTGACCCTTACACAGCACTGGGAAAGAGGCCTGGAATGCAGTGGGAAGAGTTCAGAGCTGAAATTCACAACACCTGGGGCTGAATCCAAGCCTGACCTTGATACTTAGCACCTGTCTGACCTTGAACCACACCAAGGCCTGGTGAGTAGGTATGTTCTTCCCTGAAGATGGAACCTGCACAGATTCTGGCACAGAAATGTGTGAGCCTGTGAAGGGCAACAGAATCTGTGGCATATACTGGCTAGCTGTTCACTGCTTGGGGGTGGACAGGACTTGAAAGGGTGAGCTGTTTGGTTTACTATTATGAAGGGATGTCCTGCCAGTGAGGAGGTTAAGGGGATACAAGTAAGGGTACCCGTGAGCTCTGAAGTGGAACATCCCTCCGTCTAAGAAAACACCGTAGTTATAAGTTCTAAAACTGGGGATGCAGTTCCTACCTTGTGATTTCAAACTTTTGACTGTCTTTTATTATAAATATTATTTGGGATGAAAAAAATGAATTTTTTAATATTTCAATAGATGGCACTGATTATAACTATAAAAACTTAAATTTAGGTTCTGTTAACCTCAGTAACCATACTTTTAATATAGTCTGATTTTTTTTGACCATTTCATATATGTGTACAGAGTACTAACCTCATTTTTTAAAAGCTTTTGTTGTGTCTGAGGATCATAACCTCATTGTCTAATTCTTTATTTTGCTAGTACCTCAGAGTGAACAGTCTTGACCCTAGTAGTACCAGCCCAGAAACCCTGGTCACACTGATGTCAGACAGCCTATATCAGCAAAGTAGTGTGTGTTTACCACAAACTGCCATAGCCAATATACTTACATGCTTTCCTAAGAGAGAGCTCATTTGAGCTAGTTGAGTCCAATTGTCTTATGACACAAATACACAGCCACTTGGAGGATCTGTTGTCTAGAACCTCTGTGTAACTTCAGATACCTTATTAAATGGCTGTATGTACACAGAGAAATGTAACTCAGCAGTGGCCAGGAGGAAGCTGCATGCCCACCAGAGAACAAGGAGAAAATATTTTTCAAAGAGGCACGAGGACAGAGTCACTGAGTCTGTTGATGCTCTTGTCAGCGTCTTCCACACTGTCAGCCTTTCCAGCTGCTCTTCCAGCAAGAGCATTGTAATTATGCAGCCAGGCACTTGCTTCTGGGTGTGGCTTCCCTGATTGCATACTTAAGCGCAGATTACAAATATTTGGCAGGATTCCTCCTTCTGTGGGAACCAGACAAGTCATAACGCCGCCAGGAGCACTCCACACTGTTGTGCAGGAAGGAGGCCGCGTCATCTCGGGTTTCAGAGTGCAGAGCTTGGGAAACTCTCAGCTCAGCCCTCAGCCTGCACCTTCTGCCTGCAGCCAGGAAAGGCTTTGGAACAAGAGTTCCCAATGCCTCTTCACCCACCACCTCCAGACAAGGCCAAGGCTGACCGGAAGCCTCAGAGAGTCTACGGCATAAGTTGGCTATGTGGCTCTGAAAATGCCTCTGTGTGCTCTGCTCATGGCATAGTCACAGTGCACACCAGAGAGATCTAGATTCACATCTTCCCCTGCCAAAGAAGACTTCACTGTGTGGTATTCAACAATGCACTGATAAGCTTAAGAAGGTCGCTGATTGTTTGCTCTGAAGAAATCACTGAAGCCAAGAACTGCTGAGTGAAATAGCCATACTCTTTCCTGTTAAGATTTTGAGCTTCAAATTGCTGCCTGGCCCTTCCAGTTCCTCTCCCTGTGTTCACACAATTCTTCCAAGTAACCAATCACACCCTCAGACCCGCTGCCACTGTTAGCCAAGGAGGAGCTTGTGCACCATGGCATACTCACAAACTAAGTGTGTGTGTGTGTGTGTGTGTGTGTGTGTGTGTGTATGTGTGTGTGTAGTATATATAAAAGACTAGATATGGTAGTCTGTAGTCCCTTGGTAAGTCTGGAAATGTCAGTAGCTTTGTAATGTCAACATAAAAGGAAATAAAAGATATTATCAAATAGACTTTTAATTACATTTTAATACTGAACAGGTTGTTTTCACTTCCTTAAAATTACCAAAGGAAGAACTACACTGTTTGTATAAGAGAAAACAAAAAAGGTAACAACAGTTAACATTCCTGTGTCTCATTTTATCCAAGAGTCTCTGGGGGCCTTACAGATAGTAATTAGGTCTCACTCACTGCTCAGGTTTGGGTTAGACGTTTTTATTTTTAGGTAAGTAACCTTTTTAAGATAGTTTTGTATCAGAAGTACTTCAACATAAGCAGCACATGGGCCTGTGATCTCAGTGACCACCAACTGGAAGTGGGTTGGCAGTTTACAATACATATTCAATGCTTGATGCCAGATACAGTAGTTGATTTAACCCTCTTAGGAATGACTAACTTAAAGTTAAATCACCCACTTTCAGCGCACTCTTTGATGAGTTTAGCAATGTTATGGTTGCCTAACCTCATTACAAACCCTTTCCTGTCCAGAGACTCCTGCCCTCGCCACCACCAATAAGTAGGGCATTTTCTACAGGGTATAAATAGTTGTGAACCGATTGCTGGTTTGTGTATACAGTTGGTAAGATGCTACTAAACTGATTCCCAAACTGGCTCTGCCCTCTCACGTTCCCACTAGCTACATGAGACATCCAGCTGTCCAATCCTGGTGTTTACATGGTACTTCAGGTGATCATCACAACAGTCCTTCTGTTATTCACATATTGCAGAGGGAAACTGACCCCTAAAGAGAGTAAGCGACTAGTCTGAAGTACCTAACAGATGGTAAAACCAGATCTACAAGTCAGAACCCACTGTTTTTATGACCAAGACAGAACAGTTTTATTGGTAATCTAGAGGACTTGGAGGAGTTAATCTGACCAGTGTCAAAAATGAATTTTTACATGTCAAAAGCCAAGAGACTTCTAACTTCATCTCATGAAGTACAGATTCAAAGTTGAACATGTACCAGGGAACTAAAAAGCAAGTTTAGAGAAGCACAAAGGAGACAGATGCCTCTTGATCTTAAGCTTTTCTCACAGTCAATGTATCATGTCATTTCTGTATAATCACCAGTCCTCTTCCTTATAAGCATCAAAGCTAAATGTTCACACTGTAATAGCTGAACTTGGGAGAAAATCTAGCACCAGAGCCAAGAATCCCAAGCCTCTGGCATCTGCCCGCTCACTGAGTTTAAGTTCTCTTGTGGTGGGGCTGAAGGTGGAGATCCTAAGACCATTAAAACCCCCTGTTGGATAGATCTTTGCTGTAGAAACCACTCCTAAACATACGGAAACTGATGCAGTGTCATGCACTGCCCCCCCTCCATGTGACCATGAGTCTGTGTGTTTCCTCCTCTTTGGGATCCATGCAGGTCTCTCATGTTGAGGGGGGGACTCCACAACCAACTTAGACAATAGCAATAGTCTAATTGAACTTAACCTTAAATGCCCATAGATCAAGTTCTTTCTCTCTCTCCCCCCTCTCTCTATTTCAATTTTTGTTTCTGTAAAACAAGCCAGTCAACACTGGGTCCACATTTCCAAGTTGTCTGCTACCTAGCCTGGGTTGGGGTAGACTGACAAGTGGCAAAGTGACTGGAGCATCCAAAGGGTACCTTGCAGAGTCTTTCGTTTGAGTGTTTGTGAGCTTGACCAGCACCAGCAGCAGAAAGACTACAGCTAACTGAAGTGGAGGGCAGGGGAGGTGCATGAGCCATGTGCTTGGTGTTTAGCATCACCATCCTTCTATTAATGGTATGGACGTTGCAGAACATGAGATGGTCTGTTGGAACAGTCTCTGTGTCCTCTTTGCTTCATACATAGTCTTAGAAAAAGTTGTAGATTTGGCCAAGGAGATGGCTTAAGGGTAAAGGCAATTGGTACTAAACCCGAATTCTATCCCAAAGACCCAAGAGATAGAAGCAGAAAACAGACTACCAGAAGTTGTCTTCTGACCTCCACACATACACTATGGCACACACACACACACACACACACACACACACACACACACACACGAATGAATGAATGTAATTTAAACCCTAAAAATTATAAATTAAGAAAATGAATGTTATAAACTAAAATAAATGAATCCCATCAAATTATTGATCCAGCTACTTGGGAATGTAAGATGTAGATGTTTAGCAAGCATCAAAGATGTGGAAGAAAAAGGCATTTTATGAACCTAGATACACAAAACAGAGAAAGTAGGAGTGAGTGGGACTTGGAGACAGACCTTCTAAGGCCCATAACCTTTCTATCTTTTTTTAAAGAGAAATTTCCACAAAGATTTACTAACTGGTTTGGTTTGGTTGGTTGGTTGGTTGGTTGGTTGGTTGGTTGGTTGGCTTTGATTTGTTTGCTTCTGGTTTTTGGACATTCACAGCATTCTCTTTAGTTACCTCTGAGGGCTTTATTGTGGTTCTGACCAGAAGGACTGGTGGAGTTTTATATTCCCTCAGAAGCCTTGTCTGCCCTGGGACCTGGTACCACCCACTGTCTACTGACTGACACTCTGGTGACCATAGGCTGCTCCTGTGTGTGCCCCTGCTGCTGCCTGGGCCTCCTCCGCAGAGCACACTCCACTTCCCAGCAATGTGCTAAACAGAAGACCTCCCCACCATTTCTCACAGCTTTGGTTCTAAACACTGTGAGCTTTTCTTTTCTTTTCTTTTCTTTTCCTTTCCTTTCCTTTCTCTCTCTCTCTCTCTCTCTCTCTCTCTCTCTCTCTCTCTCTCTCTCTCTTTCTTTCTTTCTTTCTTTCATTCTTTGCCATTCTGGACCCTTTGTTCTAGAAAAATAAGCAAATTACCCAGCCATGTGACAGGATTCACAGTGTGATGTTACACACGCCAGTTAGGCAGAAGCTTTTGCTGCAATCAGTCCAGCAGGTACCAGCGTGTCTGGGTGGCAGGACACTGCCAAGAAGCAGATGCACAGATACATTCCACAATGCATGGACACACCTGTGTCCATCACATGTGTGTGCGAATATTGTGCAGGAGTGTAAGTATATGTGTGTGTCATTGTCTATGTGCTTTTTTCTTAGTCTAAGAAAACATCAGGACATATTCAATATCAGAAGACCAAGAGTTTAATTATCTGTGGCCCGCATATGTGACTTTTCTTAGGAGACATCATCCAGGATAATTGGTTATGACAAGCATCCTGTCTGGGGTGCTATTGGTGTCAGAAGCAATAGGCTCTCCAGTTACCTTCAAGGCACCTGGTACTGATGTAAGTGCACATCTACATAGGCTTTACCTGATATGCCAGGAAAGTCATAGTTATTGAAGAAACCATTGTGTGGCTCTGGTAAATAGGTTGCCAATCATTGTCACCTTGCCACTAGAGTCCCTTAACAGGAAGGTCACAAAGGGCATGGTCTGTATGACATTGCTTGAGCTGATTCACCTTCCAAGACAGGGAGGCCAGAAGGTAGGCACCAGGCACAGTTTGAGAAACCAAGCCATATGACAGGATGAAAACCCACCTCTGAACTGAGACTTAGGTCCCACAGTATGAGAAACGAAAAAGGTCAGAAAGGAGAAATAGCAATCCAGGCATAGTGGTATTAGTAGCTGGGGTTGGGACTCTGGGACATTTAGCTCCTAATGCAGTTTAGACTGTGCTCATCGACCCCTTCCTATACATTGTCCATAGACTAACTGCCCAGAACCATGTCTTATCTCTTTGAATGATGCTGGAAAGAGGCAGATTGATGGAGGGTGCAAGGATCAGTCCTAGCTGCAGAGAAATGCCTCATCAGTAGAATTTGTTTCTAAGTCTATTGATGGTGGGCTCCTTAGTTAAATATAGTATATTCTCCTAGGCAATAGAATCTTCTTGTTGTGACTAAAAACATAATTTACAAAGTGGGCATAATTTCAGCATATAACACTGAGCCTAATGTGTGAAATTATAAACTAGCTGAAATTAATGATCAGTGTAGCAAGATTGTGTGCAATATGGCTATGGGTTGTCCATGCTATGTCATCTAAGAACAATATATTCTATTGTCACTTTTTTATTTTGTTTTCTTTCTTTTTTTTTCCTCTTGTCTCCAGGAGACTAATTAATTGTTCAAAGGTAATATACAGAGGAGATTTCAAGAGCATTTACTTTGGCATAGTCTGTGCCCCTTTGTGGTCTGGCTGACAATAAAGCTAAAATTTGTTTTGTAATGACGGTTCCAGTTGGACTGGAATCCCTTTGAAGTTCCTTCAGTTTGCTGTTGTGAGAGCTCAAGATATTATTTGACTGCAATAAAACACTCTGTGTGTTATCAAAATATGGTATACATTGAACTGTAGCAACTTGCAGTGACTAAATTTCCCCTTGGAGGTGTCCTATGTGAGTGGAGCTCGCAGAACATAAAGATGTGTCTTTCTCTTCTTCCATTTACTGATGAGTACTTACTCCAGGAGCCTTTCATGAATCTGAACCTCCCAGAAGGTTAGTACCAGCAAGTATGAGAGCAGAGAGCCAACCTAAAGAGTGGTATTAGCCAAGGCACACTTGCCTGGCCTAGTAATTAAGATACAGCCCATGCCAGCTGTTGTAAAGGTTCAGCTTCTCTTGCATCAGATGACCTAAATTATTTAATGATGCTGTCACCTCTAAATAAATATAGTCATTGTCCTGGTCTCTATTTATACTTTAAAACTCTTTCCCACCCACCCCCACAGCCAGGAACAATCCATGTACCTCAGTAGAAGAGGGTGTCACAAGTTGCTATGCGCTGGTTTAGAGGCAGAGCCAAAGTGGGCCTTCAACACAAGTCCTTGCTCTTCTGAGGCACAGTCATCTCCAAGCACATTAGGACAGACATATTTGAAAACCACCATTTTATACTCTCTACATGAGAATTGCAGTAAAATGGTGTCCTTTTTATCGGCACAGTGTGTTAGAATATTTTATGTGCAAGTGCACTGGAGTCACATAAGTTTTCTGAGAAGCTCTTTTCAGCCAGGATTGTTTTAACAAATGGCACTTGTTTGCTATTCATTGATACAGTCCATGTATCAGAGTGCATTACGGCCAGTGCTTATTCAAAAAAATAGCTACTATCTTCATAGAGTTTAGTAGCATAGCTGTGTTATATTCTACTGAAAATATTTATGGTTTCTAATTTTTATTTGTTGTTTGCATGTACATTTGAGGGTGTGCCTATGGAGGTCAGAAGACAACTTGTGGGAGTCAGTCCTCTCCTTGTATCATGTGGGTTCTGGGGATGGAACTCAGGTTGTCAGGTTTGGCAACAAGTGCCTTTACCTGGTGAGCCATCTCACCAGCCCATATTTAGGGTTATTAATGGTAAGATCCAGATAATCAAGAGATACCTGAAAAGATATTTTGACACCCAGAAAGTCCCCCTTAGAGGAATTATAAATGTATCATATGGAAAGATAATTACAAAATTCATCTTACTTTTTTACCTGTAACTGAAACTGAAGTTAAAATGTTACATCTCCCCTGCCTGCTGTTTGTCCCATCCCTATCTTATACTTGCTTTTGATGCTTATCCAAGTTGCCCACAATAAGGACAAAAAGACAAAAAAAAAAAAAAACCAACACCACTGAAAGCCCACTGAGCTCAGGTTAGGTTAGGTTGCAGTCTAACATCTGTAAAGCCAGGAAGCCATCACTCTGCCTTCACAAGGAGAAAACTGAGCAAACTGAAAAGTCCAGCAACCCTTCCTTAATCCACTAAAAAGTCAAAGTTGCAGAGCAAACCACTACCCCCTAAATTGAAGAAGTGGGCAAATAAAAAGAACCAGAGCTTCCCAAAGCAGAAACGGCTATAAGTGGAAGGCAAGTGACCAATTGCTACAGACTGTCCAATCTACCTGAAGAAATGAAAACTCAAAGGTAAAATTCAGAAAAAAGCCTTGTACTCTTAGCACACACAGAAGGAAGGTAATAATTTTTAAATATATCTAGAGCACCATGTTCTTTTTTTAACATTTATAGTCAAATTCTGCGCATTTCATGCACCCTTTCTCATTCTAATCTAGGCTCATCTCCCCTTCCATGCCCCCCACTCCACCCAAGCTCATGCACCCTGCCATTCCTGCCCTGTATCTTTTTCTGATTCTTTTCAGAGTTTTTCAAAGCAGAGGATTATTGTTCTTGGGGGAACTTTACTGTTTCAGTCGGTTCCCTGTCCCAGTTCCTCTGCTGTTGTTATTCCCTCCAATCTGTACCACTTCAACATATGCATGCATGCATGCATATATATATATATATATATATGTCACACCTATACTAAACTTATGTCATCTGTACACAAACTGTCATTTCCGTATCATATTTCTGGATTCACCTTTTTTCTTTTTAAGTTTGTATTATTCTAAAATAAGCCTACTCCTCTACCCATATACCAAGATTACAAAGTCTAAAAGTAAGTGGTGGGTTAATTCTAGAGCCTGTTAAGGGATTTACATTATAAGAGCACAGTTGCTTTCAGGGAAAGGGGTATATAACATTGATGTTGCTCAGTTTGCCTTACAACTTAGTGCTTGGTGCTAGCATCCACAAGTGAGGTATACCATTTCGTCCTTTGCTTTTCTGGGACTGTGTTACTTCACTCAGCATAATATCTTGTAGTTCCATCCAATTACCTGCAAAGTTGTTCTTGTCGTCTTTCTTTACCATTACAAAGAACTCCACTGTATAGATGTACCACATTTTCTCTATCCACTCATTGGTTGAGGGGCATTTGGGTTGGTTCCAGCTCTTTGCTATTGTGAAGAGAGCTGCAATGAACATGGCTGTGCATGTATCTCTGTGGTAGGATGAGTCTTGTGGGTACATACCCAGGAGTGGTATGGCTGGGTCATACATGGGGGATCACTATATCAGACTTCAAACTATATTACATGGCTATAGTCATAAAAACAGCCTGATACTGGCACAAAAACAGACCTGTAGACCAATGGAACAAAACTGAAGATCCAAACTTTAGCACATACAATTTTAGCTCCCTCATATTTGACAAAGGGGCCAAGAAGACCCAATGGAGGAAGGATAGCATCTTCAGCATGTGGTGTTGGCAAAACTGGATCACTACTTGTAGAAGAATAAAACTAAACCCCCTACCACTTCCCCTGTACAAAAATCAACTCCAAATGGATCAAAGACCTCAATGTAAAACCCAAAACTCTAAAGATGATAGAAGAAAAAGTTGGCAGCAACCTACAAGGCATAGGCATAGGAGAAGACTTACTAAATCAGACAGCAGCTGTACAGGAAGTGAGGTCGCCAATTGACAAGCAGGACCTCATTAAACTCAAAAGCTTCTGTACAGCAAAAGAGACAGTAAAGGAAGTGAAGAGAAAACCCACAGAGTTGGAGAAAACCTTCATCTAACAGAGCATTAACATCCAGAATATATAAATTACTCAAAAAACAAAGAAGAAATCAAATGACTCACTCAAAAGATAGAATAAAGAGCTGAACAGAGACTTCACAAATGAAGAAATAAAGATGGCTGGGAAACATCTTAAAAAATGTTCATTGCTAATTATTAAGGAAATGCAAAATAAAACCACCTTAAGATACCATCTCACTCCAATAAGACTGGCTCAGATCAAGAAAACAAATAATATCAAATGCTGGAGAGGTTGTGGGGAAAGAGGAACACTCATCCACTGCTGGTGGGAATGTAAACTCGTACAACCACTATGGAAAGCAGTATGGAGAACCCTGAAAAGACTCAAAATGAGCACCATATTCTTAGCAAAGTCTTTCCTTCAAGGAGAGATTTACTCTAGAGCCTAAAGATTCTGGAGGAAGGTAAATATTCAACTTTAGGTCTATCTCTGACTCTGTTTAAGAAAGACTCCCTAAGGAGAGCAAAAAAGGGAAACAAAAACACTGTAAGAGCTGGACACGGTGGTGCACACCTTTAATCCCAGCAAAGAGAAGCTGATCTCTCAGATAGATGCCAGCCTGCTCTATATAGCTAGCTCCAAGCCAACTGGGGCTACAGGGAGACCCTGTTTCAAAAACAAACAAAAACACTAAAGAAAGTGTCACCTCTTATAGGGCTACATCAACAGTAAACTCAGCATAACTCCTGACCAGATAACCATACCTCACCCTAAGGGGCCTGTTTACCTTAGTGTCTTTAACCCAAATACATTATTCTGGCCTTCAACTACAGGACATGCTAAAAGTCAGTAAACACTGTGTGACAAGGCAAAGCAAACATCAAAAACCAGATTCTAATATAAAAAAATCATCAGACTGGGAATTTCTGATTGTACAATAACTGCTCTCTGAAAAGCAAGGACAATATGTAAGAACAGGTGGGCAATAGAGACAGAAAGATAGAAACTGAAAGAGAGTAAAAAAAAAAAAAAAAGGATGTCAGAAATAAAAGCATCTCAGCCTGGCGTGGTAGCGCACACCTTTAATCCTAGCACTTGGGAGGCAGAGGCAGGTGGATCTTTGTGAGCTCAAGGCCAGCCTGGTCTACAGAGCAAATTCCAGGACAGCTGGGGCTACAGGGAGACCCTGTCTCGAAAAGACGAAAGGAAAGAAGGAAAGGAAGAGAAAGGGGGAGGGAGGGAGGGAGGGGAGGGAGGGAGGGAGGGAGGGAGGAAGGAAGGAAGGAAGGAAGGAAGGAAGGAAGGAAGGAAGGAAGGAAGGAAGGAAGGAAGGAAGGAAAGGGCATCTCAACAAAATTGAAGAATGCCCCAGATGAGTATGCTAGATACTGACTGTCAAGAAAATCAGTGAGAATGAATGTTTTTTAGAAGAACCTTCTGCTTCAAACAAATAGAAATAAGAATGAAAAAGAACAGAACAAAAAATATATAATTAAGAATATTTGGGACTGGAGAGATGGCTCAGCCAGAAGACCCAGGTTTGATTCCCAGCACCCACATGGCAGCTAAGAACCATCTTTAGCATGCACCAACTTACATGCAGATGGTACACTCACATAAATAAATAAATAAATAAATAAATAGATAGATAGATAGATAGATAGATAGATAAAATTTACAAAGATGTAGCAGATGAGTAATGTAAACACTGGAATGAAGGAAGAAGTAGGAGAAATAGTGGAAGGAAAATAATGGCTGAGAAATTTTCAACTGCAAGATTTGTACAAGAAACCCACTTTAAAGGCATAGAAAAATGAAGAGTAAAGGGCTGGAGAATACTGCGTACATAGCCATTAACACTAACCAAAAGAAAACTGGAGTAGCTCATTTAAAGTAGGACAGGCTTCATAGCAGAAAAATTGTTAAGCATAAAGGGGGACTTTACATAAACAGGTAAATTCTCCAAGGAGGCATAACAATTACTCCACAAAATATATGAGGGAAAAACCAATAGCACCAAAAGAGAAAGAAATATTCTACTATAATTGAGCATTTCTGTGCTCTTCTATCAATAATGGAAAAATCCAGCAGGCACAAAATAAGTAAGGACAATAGGATATCATCAGTCAAGCAAGAAGATCTAATTGTAGTTCAGTCCACAAAGCTGAAAATACATTCTTCTTCAGCTAACATAAAATTTTCACTAGGATTGATGACATTCTGTATCATAAAATGGACCATAAGGAATTTAAAATAATAGAAATTAGTTGACCTATGCTATCAGACCCCACAGTTGAATAAAACTAGATATCAATAAAAAATGTACCTGAGCAATAAAAACTTGGTTAAATAACATCTCTAAAGACATTGATCAAAGGAATATCAAGATAGTTTCAAACACATTTTACAATATTTTAACTAAGTGAAAATGAAAACTAATCAAAATTTGTGAATACTACAAAAGCAACAAGCATAATTTGTCAGAACTCATATAAAATGAAATAAGTTGAGTAAATGATAAATGCATATCTAGAAATGAAATTGAACCAAGAATGAATAACCTTCCAACACAGAAAGCACCAGGGTAGATTATTTCAATGATGAATTCTTCCAAGCATTTAAAGAAGAAATTGTGCCTATTCTCCATAGTCTCTCCCAGGAAGTAGGAACAGGGGAAAGCTTCCTAAGTCATTGTACCCTAATACTAAACTAGATAAGGAAAAGAAAATTTTAGACCAATATCTATTATGTACATAAATGCAAATTTTTCAACCAGAATTTAGCAGTTCAAGTCCAGCTATATAAGAGAATAATTATATACCTTAACAAAAGCAGAGTTTGTTCCAGTTAGATAGCCTTCATTGGAATTTGTGTAATATGTCACATGAGAGGCATATGAGAATACACAAAGCATTTGGCAAAATCAGATAACCAATCATTTTTAAGTCTCAACAAGTTAGTAACATAGGATACCTTCCTTAACATGGTGAAGAACATCTACAAAAACACCTCCAACTATTGTAGTTAATGATAAGAAACTCAATAAAAATATTTTTAAAAACTAGTTACTACTTCCCCTTAAGATCAGGGACAGAAGGCTGGCAAAATAGCTCAGCAAGTGAAGGCATTTTGCCACCAAGTCTGACAATATGAGTTCAATCCTCAGAACCCATGTGGTAGAAAGAACAGATTGCCACATGTTGTCATCTGGCTTCCACATGCATGCCATGGCATGTACATCAGACAGAGGGGGGACTGTAAACATTTTTAATTTAAAAAAGGAACTGGAATAGGGCATGAGTACGAGTATCACAGTGCACTCGTGGAGGCTGGAGGGAAGCCTCGTAGATGTGTGGGTTCCAGGTCAGGTTCCCGGGCCTGAGCAGCAGGCTCCTTTACTCCTGAGTCATCTTGCCAGCCCTCTGTGTAATTTCTTTTAAAAAATATTTTATTATTTTTATTTTATGTTTACAAATGAATACATGTTCACATGTAGGTAGGTACACCATGTCATGCAGTCTCAACAGAGGCCAGAAAAGGGGATTAGATCCCCTGAACTGGAGTTGTAGATAGTTGTTAGCTGTCATGTGGGTGCTGGGAATCAAACCCAGGTCCTCTGCAAGAGCATCAGTGCTCTTAACTGATGAGCCATCTCTCCAGCCCCTGTAATTTATTTTATAAAAAGCTAAAACTTGAGACTGGAGAGATGGCCTAGTGGTTAAGAATGCAGACTGCTCTTGCAGAGGACCTGGGTTTGATCCCCAGCACCCACATGGTGGCTGAGAACCGTCTTTAACTCCAGTTCCAGGGGAATTCGACACCTTCTTCTGACCTCTGTGGCATTGCACGACACAGGTGCGCAAAGCTACATGCAGAGAGTACACTCATACACATAAAAAATAAATAAAAATTTAAAAAGAGAATGATCTGTAATCTTTTTTTAAAAAGCTAAAACTGCTAAAAAAATTAGTTATTTTTTTTAAAAGTAAGCACCATAGTAAGCTAAATGAGGAGAGAACGAAAAGAGAGTTATCACGCCAATGAAATAGTGGGGGTAGGGGTATCAGGTAAGACCCTGATCGCTTAGCACTATCATTTCTGGGGACTCGGCAAGTATGAATATATGCAGGCCTCAGTGTCTGAGGGATTAGCAGACAGGATAGCCTGAGCATTAGCGAGAAGTGATAATGATGACCTGAAGTAGGAGCACTCCACTCACCTCCCTACCCCCAGCCAGTAAGTTGTCTTTATGCATAGAGAATGGGTACCAGGAAAGCTCTGAAGCCCAGTGACATCTGGCTTCTAACCTACACAGCTCAGAAAGCATCTGAAGGACAGCTTGCTTTTAAAAAGGGTCACAAGAAGACAGCACAATATGGTGTTCATATATAAACAACCCCAAGATGTGTGTCCCTCCACCCTACTGCTTGTCAGGTGTTTAGATGCTCCAGAGGCCAAATTTCTGCATCAGGGCTCCTATATTCTGGGAATGTGCTCCCTCAACTCCTGGTGATGAATTAATTCCTCTCTACATTCCCATGAGCCTCCTCTGAGTCTCATTTTGGGGTTCATTATAACTAAGAATTATCTCCCAGCATCCAATTTCACTTAGTAAATAAGACAGCTGTCATGAATGCACTATGTCAGAAATGGTAGACAGTGTTTTCTGCAGTGTCAAACTTCATAACAGTAAATTTATAAACTATATCAATTTCACTGGCTTCAATTTACCATGTACTACTGATTTCCCCTTGATAGAAATAGCCATTTTTTTGTCTTTTAAATTTTTTTATTAATTTTATTTATTTCTGTATGTGTATGAATGTACTGTCTGCATGCAAGTTTGTGCACCCGTGTCGTGCAATGCCGCGGAGGTCAGAAGAGGGCGTCGGATTCCCCTGGAACTGGAGTTCTCCTGAAATTGGAGTCTCAGATGGCTCTCGGCCGCCATGTGGGTGCTGGGGATTGAACCCGGGTCCTCTGCAAGAGCAGTCGGTGCTCTTAACTGCTAGGCCATCTCTCCAGCCCATTTTTTGTCTTTTTAAAATAAACTTTATTTTTTTTCAAAACCAATTTTTATTGAAGCTTTGTGCATTTCATACAAAATTTCCAATCAAATCTAGACCAGTGCCCCCTTCCTTGCCACCCCCTAACCCACCAGAGCTCATGCATTCTGCCAAACATGTCTTTCATCTTTTTCTCAGTCCCTTTTAAAATTTTCAATGCAGGGCTGGAGAGATGGCCTAGCGGTTAAGAGTGCCGACTGCTCTTGCAGTCGGGTTCGATCCCCAGCACCCACATGGCGGCTAAGAACTGCCTTTAACTCCAGTTCCGGGGGAATCCGATGCCCTCTTCTGACCTCCATAGCGTTCCATGACATGGGTGCACAAACCTACATGCAGAAAGTACATTCATACAAATAAATAAATAAATAAATAAATAAATAAATAAATAAATAAATTGAATTTTTTTTTCAGTGCAGAAGTTTACTGTTTTGAGCAGAGGTTCACCACTTCAGTCAGTTCTTTACCCAGTCCTTCTGCCATTGTTGTTGTTGTTATTCTCCAATTTGCATCACTCCAAAATATGCATATATGCATGCCACATATATCATAGGTTTTAGTATCTTCAGCCTATGAATTTTTTTTCTTTATTAGGCTGAAAGATTTCATATTTGAAGGCTCCTCTTTGGTAAGCCCAAACCACCATCAATTCTGCCCTTGTGCTCTGCACTGGGGTTTAGAAATAGCCATTTATAAGCATGGGTTCTTTTATTCTAGTCTTAATTACTAATATTAACTCTCCAATCACATATTACATTCACACAGTAGTGTGTGTGTGTATGTGTGTGTGTGTGTGTGTGTGTGTGTGTGTTTTGTAGAATGGCTACGGAAGGGTTAAAGAGGCTGCAGAGAGGCTGTCCTGAAGTTAGAGGCAGAGAACTAGTAGTACAATCCCTAGGGCTGTCTGGGACACAGTTCAAGACAGAGTTGTCTTGACCCAGGTGGGAAGCAGTTTCAATGTCAGTTTGAAGTAAGCGAGTGTCAGAAGCAAGAGAAACTATTCTCAAGCTGGAGCCTGAGGACAGAGGCATAAACAGGTCCTTCAGTGTGGCTATGTTCCTGATGAGGTTCATGGTGAGTGACCAGGTCACAGAATAAGAATGCTTGCCATGTCTCTGTCTTGGGGTGTTCCATTTGAAGTGCCATTTGACGGGGTTATATCTGGTATAATTGATAAACCCTATCTCTAATATAATTTGATATATTCATAGGTGTCATTGTTTACTGACACAAAGAAATTACCAGTGTGTGCTCCTGTCGTGCTGACAGGTGGTGGTTTTTTACTTGTGTAATCCGAATACATTCTTTATTGGTGCTTAATCTCAAATGGAATAATTTGGATCCAAGTTATTATATACAACATTTAGTTACCAAAGCAGGCTCCACCTGTTCTCTTTACCAGCCACTGTGAAACACCTCTATTTTTGTTTTTTTTTTTTTGTTTTTTTTTTTGTCTTTTTGAGACAGGGTCTCCCTGTAGCCCCAGCTGGCCTGGAACTCTCTATGTAGACTAGGCTGGCCTTGAACTCACAA
>VZQC01006250.1:1820178-1859431 GCA_009823505.1 Rhizomys pruinosus | reverse complement strand
GTTTTTTTTTTTGTCTTTTTGAGACAGGGTCTCCCTGTAGCCCCAGCTGGCCTGGAACTCTCTATGTAGACTAGGCTGGCCTTGAACTCACAAAGATCTGCCTGCCTCTGCCTCCCAAGTGCTAGGATTAAAGGCATGCGCCACCTCGCTCAGCTGAAACACCTCTTTTTACACTAACGTTCAGGGTGGATACTGTAGCAGAGACTAAGAATTATCACTACTGCAGAAGTGACACAAAACACTGTGTTTATGTTTCTCTCCCTCCCTTTCCTCCTTCTCTCAGTTGCTCATGAACTCCCGTCGCAGCCACCCACCCTCCCCTCTCCTCTAACCACTTTCCCTATATCCCACTTCATTCTTTTCCACTCCACTGTTGTCCCATCTGCTCGCCCTCCCTTCTTCCCAGTTCTCCTCTGCTCTTTTGCCATCCTACATACCTTGTCATTCGTGTGGCCACCAGATAGATCCCTTTTATCATGTGGTAAAACCTAGTATAGCAGTGGCTTTAAGTTAGCTAATACCATGCAAATTAGCCCCCACATGCCATTGTCAGGCCAGAATGTGATTGCCTGGAAGATTCTAATGCAGGAAGAATTCTATCTGTAGAAATACAGTGAGCAGGGCATGGTTTTAGGTGCCCATTTTTAATTTGTCTTATACATATTTAGGAATGCACAGAATGCTTGCCAGCAGTGGCTTGGTATTTCCTTCGTGGATCAATGTGTGCATTTGTGATGATATGCCCTTTTTCAGGAGCAGCCTTTGGTGGCTTGGAGGGTGGTGGTATCCATGCCTGACTCCACAGGCAAGGCATTCACTTTCTGCTCATCGTAGTGCTTTGATTAGGTTGGCCCCAGAGGAAAGCTACTACAGTTGCTTGCTTACTCTGGATAGACTGTGAATGAAAGCAACCTTTTAAGCACATGTGCTAACATGCATGTGTCTGTAACCTCCACATACAGGGACAAGCCTGCCATCAGGTTGAGGCAGGCTGGCAACTTTGCTGGTCACAGGTTACCAAGAAAGGCAAGGTCTGGGTGGCTGATTGACAGATTGGAGCAGTCATGCTGCTTGGGGGCCTTCACCGGTTCCTGTCATTTGCAGGAAAACAGAGCTTTGCCTTGTGAAGCCCCTACCCCTTCCGCTCTACCCATGCTCCATCACTGCATGACTGCTGAGAGGTGAGCAACATGGGAATGAGCTGCATCGGCTAGAATTTCGAAAAGCCCTGCAGCTGTGTGGTAATAGCAGAGCTCTGAGCAAGAGCCCGCCCAGGCAGCAGGGGAAAAGATGAACCACTTGGAACGGGCGTGGCTCACTGCATCCCGCCCCAGAGCAAGAGTCTTCATGTTTTCAGAATGAAGATGCACTGTGTTAGAATATACTAGGTACTTACTTACCCCAGGCCATGGTTTGACCTGCAGATGACTTCAGCTTTTGGAATCATGGAATGTAGAATGAAAACTAAAAATATAGTTGGACACAAAAGACACAAGAGATGGTTATCTGGAGTACTGCTGAACTGTTACCCCAGGAAGAATATGTTCAGAGGAGAGCTCCAGAAGCTGCTTCTCATTTTAAATATCTTCCTTATTATAAAACCATCTAGAAAATACCCTTCTTTTCAGGTTAATATTTTTTTTCTCTCTCTTATCCTAATGTAGAGAAACTGATTTCATTTAAAAGTGCTCATAGGGCTGGGATGCTAGCTCAATTACTACAGTGCTTATCATGCAGTATAGAGTTAAATCCCCCAGAACCCATTAAAAAAAAAGCAGGCATGGTGGGATACCCTTGTAGGCCCAGTTCTACGGAGACAAAGATGGGCAGATCCCTGAGGCTTACTGGCCAGCCAGCCCACCCTAATCAGTGAAGTACAGGCTGTGTCTCCAAAAAATAAAGTACATGGCACCTGAAGAAGGACCTCTGGCTTCCTCACTCCATAAGCACATGCACACAGAAGAAAAGAAAAAAAGAAAAGAAAGGAAGCTTAGAATGAGCATAGAGTGTTAAGAGTATTGTTCAAGGGGTAGACCATTTGCCTAGCCGGTGCAAAGCCCTAGTTTCAGTCCCACTACACACACACAAACTCACACACACACACACACACACACACACACACACACACAAAGCCTCTGTTACTGGTCCCCATTAAAACACAAATCCCATATTGCAGCTTGATCTCATTAACATTCAGTAGAAAAGAGTTATATACTTACCTGAAAGTCTGAGTTCTGTCTTCACTGTGTCATAATACATGAAACAAACAAATTGAAACTTCACTTTAAGCTAGGCATAGCCATATGCTTTAATCTTTGCATTCAGGAAGATCTCGGGTAAAACTATAGGCTATACCAAGACCTTGTCTCAAATAAAAATGAAACACTTCATTTTGAAATAGCTCTTTCAAATCAAGGCAAGAAAGACATTATTCTTCTTTTTTTTTTAATTTATTTTTTTAAGGGATTCTACAATACAATGACACAATTGTTTGCAGATAGCATTGATGTCACTCATTATGTCATACAATCAGGTAATTGGTGCATTTTGCAAGTATCTATGTCCAAATTTTGAACAACCCAAGGTTCCCATAGACCAGTTGGAGAAGCTTGTATGCACAGACATGTTGATCAATCAGGAGTCCAGACTATATTCCTGTAGTCTCATGATTCACCCCTATCTCTCCACAGCCCTTACAATCTACCACGCCTCCTCTTCCGCAGTTTGTTCCCTGGGCTTTGGGAAAGGGGCACAAGTGGGTGAGAAGAAAACAGTCTAATTTCTTTGGAGTTGTCATTTTGGACTCCAGTCTATTCAGGTTGTTTCCCTTCATGGATTGACAGCTTTCCCAGTGATACCCTTTTTAGTCATATTAACAAAGCACAAGCTATTGGATGTACAGGCATTTAAGCAGTACCACTTATTATGTCAAGCTAAGCTGTGAGCATAGATACAGATGTTTGGATGGCATGCTAATCCGCAAACTGTGGTTTCTCTATAAAGGGTGACAAGCTCTTACTGTGGCTCACAACATCGCCCAACCACCAGAGGACACAAGCTTGTGGCATCCGTTGTGAGTTATTCCTCCAAGGAGAGAGCCAATAGCCAAATAGATTTGGGATATATATAGACACTTGGCTGCCACTGTTGCACAGTATCTCCAGGCTGTTGAGGTGTAGCTGATATTGACATTATTCTTCTTATTCCCAGAAGACATATGCAATGCCTGTGATCAGTGCACCCCTTATTTCCTTACCACAGACATTTAGCACCCACCTGTGCCAGCTAGCAGAAACCCCCATCCTGCCCCAGGTTGCCCCAGTCCCACCCTGAAATGAATGACATTGCACAACTCTTACTTGATTCTTCCAGGAAACAGGGTTCTCATTTAAGATCGCCTCTATTTTGTGACACCAAGGATGCATTCCTCTGAAGCCCACCAGCCCCAGCCCCACCCTCTTTAATCTCTGGGAGGCTTTCATGTCTTTTTCATCAAACAACCACCATGGAACAGGTAGTGGCAGCTCTTGACATCAGACTTTCACTTCCATGTGAAGGCATCAGAGCTCCCTGAGTCCTATGGAATGCCTTGACCCCATTCATGATACCCTATGGAAATAGGACAACATACATGTATGTGGTTTCTTTTTATTTATGTCAGAGGAAGGTATTTACAAAGTACATTTTTTAAACAGATGAGTTTATTCAGACATTTGTTGAATCTTAGAGTAAGGAAGAACCTTAAAGATAGTAGTCTATGAAGTCCACCCCAGAGAGATTTTGTATGATGATGTCATGGATTCAGAATTGCAAGCCTGAAAAAAGCTGAGATATTTTCTCCTCTAAAGTCACAAGGGTGAGGATGCCTAGCTGTAGAGTAATCCTGAGTTTGCCACAGTCCCCTCAAACTGTGATAGCCTCACCTAGACCCCAGCTTCCATGAGCCAGTCTTCTCCCTTTGAAGGGGAGGATTAGAACAACTGCTTTGCTTTGTTTTGCTTTTTGAGACAAGATCTTATAATGTAGCCCAAACTGGCCTTGAATTTAGTATCCTTGAACTTTGGTGTCTGTCTCAGCCTCAAAGTGCTGGGATTATAGGTATGTGCTACCACACCTAATTTGGGCAGCAAGACACTGACAGTTTCTTAGACCATAGTATTCCAAGTTGAAAATGCAATAAGTTCTTCATACCTACAGCAATATGGACTTGAGTTAGAGCTAGATTCCATTCCAGTGTTATTCTCGCTGATTATAGTGTGTCTTGGCAAATCACTGGCTCTATTTGTCTGGACTTATACTTTAATACTTGTCTGATGAGGCAGAATTCAGATGGTGATTGATTCTCTAGTTATATATCTTTTCATATGGCCCAAGACTCTTTATTTCTAAATTTATAGCATTTTCCCCTTAATGGAGAACAGTATTTCAATATATGAATGCCTCTTTTCCCTTTGTTTCTCTTAAAATATTTACATGTTCAACCTAGTTTCTTGAATTTCAAATTTATAATCCAAAGATTCCTTTTACCAAACATTTTTAAAAGTTTTTAAAAAACGTTTTAAAAATGTTTTCTAAAAAATGTTTTTAAAAGTTTTTCATTTTTGCTAAGTATGGTAGTGCACACCTTTAATACTAGCACTTGGGAGACAGATCTCTGCTAGTTCAAGGCCAGCCTGGTCTACATAGTGAGTTCTAGGCCATCTAGGGCTGCAGAGAGACTGTCTCAAAAATACTAAATCGAAAGAAAGAAAGAAAGAAAGAAAGAAAGAAAGAAAGAAAGAAAGAAAGAAAGAAAGAAAGAAAGAAAGAAAGAAAGAAAGAAAGAAAGAAAATCAAACTATGGCACAGTCACTTCCATCCGTCCATCCCACAGCATGTGTAAGGACCAGACATTACAGAGAGTTAGCCACATGTCATGTGGGAAAATTTATGATATCCTTACCTAAGAAGTCTAAATAAGGAAGAGTTCCCATCTTCATTGCAAGGAACCTTAACCAGGACCATAAATATGTTCCATTCCTCCTAAATGTCCCAATTACATTTGTTTTTGGAATGGTTATCTTAGAGTACACATTGGAGAAAGAAGAAACAAGATAATAAAAAAAAAATGTCACTTTAAGAAATGCAAAGTGTTTCAGACCACCTTCTACCCACTGGTAGGCTGCCATTACACCAACTGGTCCTCAGAAGGGACTGTCACCATCAATTTTTCATTTTTAAAGGATTCTAATTCTTTCAGCATGTTCATATGGTTTTATAAACCCCCAGATGCCCAGCAAATCCCCTTGGTGTTGTAAGACAAGATTGCTGTTAAAAAATGTTTAGGCTTAGTCAGCTTCTTCTTGCTGCTGACTACATATGGAGCTCTGGGAAATGGTGTTTATACTAAGCTCAAATTGATAGGGCAAGTTTAATGCAATCAGGTCAAAGGTACAACTGCTTAGCTGGTCTCATCAACCACTCAGGTTTCGCCATGGGTTTATAAAGAGAGGTCTGTAATGATAACATCTGGCTGCTTGAGTTCGAGTGCCATGATTGAAGGGAATTTAATGGTGGGAAGGGAAAACTTAGGGCAATTTCATTCTTGAGTTATGGTTCCAGATAGAAAAGGCAAAATAGCAAGCTGATCCAAACTGGCTTTGTAGCAGTTTGTTGATGAGACTTCTTCCATCCCCACCCCCTTAAAGACAGCCACTCCTGCTAGAGCAGTGACAGGCTGGTATATATAACTGCACCATGAGCCTACTGGCCTTACTCAAATCTCCTTTTTATGCCTACTGTGTGACTGAGCTTTGGCCTATTGCTCTCCGTGGACTTCAAGGCTCAGCAGAAGTCACAGCACTGCTCCTTGGGATGCTCTGTAAATATCTGTTGATCAGCTGGGAAAATTGCATGGACTTCTGGACTGGTGAATAGACCCTGATATCCAGCTGAGTTTGTGTTCTCAATGAAAATCTCTTTAATCCTAGCACTTGGGAGACAGAAGCAGGCAGATCTCTGTGAGTTCAAGGCCAGCCTGGTCTACAGAGTGAGTTCCAGGACAGCTGGGGCTACAGGGAGACCCTGTCTCAAAAAGACAAAAAAATTAATAATAATAGCTTAGCTCCCAGTAACCCCCACCATTCCAGTTAACTTACTTAGTGCTAGGAATACAAGGACACTGTGACCTTGAGGACTAAAAATAGAGGTAGTTTTAGTGTTTTAATACTTCTCTAGACTTTTAAAGCCTTTCCAACTTTACCTTTGAGTCACTGAGTGCCTATATAAATTTTTAAGTTTAAAATTTTCTTGTAAAATAAGGAAATAGGCAGGTATAATAGTTACTTTTTCATCACTGTGTCCACAGTACCTGACAGAAACTGCTTGAGGAAGGAAACATTTATTTAGGCTCATGGCTTTAGAGTTTCAGTCTGTGGCTGGGAAGGTATAGCAGAGCAGCTCAGTTCATGGTGCTGATGCATCTGTTGGAGACGTTTGCATCTCAGTGGACTAGTATAATAATCAAAGTCCGGCCTTTAGTGACTTATCTCTGCCAGCTAGGTCTCATCTCCTAAACTCTCCACAGCCTCCAAGCATAGCACCACCACCTAGAGAAATAGTTGGATACATTCAAACATGAACCTATTGCAGGCAATTCAGATTCAAACCATACTTCAGGAGGTCTGGCCTGCCTGATCCACAGTGTGAAATAAAGAAGATGTAGAAGGAGAAGCAGGCATTGCGGTGAGGTTGCAAGAACCTAGGGATAAAGTTGAATCTCATCTTTAGCACCCCACAACTTCTGATCCTTGAGGACTCATGGGGCCTTTGTCCTTGTACCCATTACAAAGGACAGGTACCTAATATATATGTGAGCTATATACTTCTCCTTACATATCAGAAAGTCAAGAATGATGTTTGTGAAAGCCCCTCTGAAGACTTGAAGCCCTGCCTACATGGAAGTGTCAGTAAACTTCTTCCATTGATAGTCCATTTGACTTAACCCTGTGCAATTGTCAGAAGTCATTAACTCCTCTAAGTCAACACAGTTAGAAATTTGGTCATCAGAAAGAAATAGTCTCCCTGTTGTAGGTGTCAAAGCAACCAGACATACTAAATTCAAGTATACCAAGCAGATATGTCGCTATCTAGATGAGATCAGGCATGTTCTAAGAGGCATGGCCATGGACTAAGATGCTATTTAGAAAGTAGGGGCTTTGGCACAGAGCATACTTTCTCGTGGCACTTAAGACATGGTCATCAGTATATAGATTCTGGTTTTTAGGGCTGTATAAAACAGGATACACATCTTGCCTCCTCTCTCCCATCATTGCCTATTACAGCAAGAATACGTGGATACCAGCAATAGGAAGGAAGCCCCCCTGGTCTGGCACTAGCTTTCCTGAAACATTCCTGTCTAATATAGATTACAACCTAGAAAACTGGGAAAGAGCAGTTTTCTAGAGCAATAAGCAAAACTTGTTTTCCTTCCTCTTACATTAAATAGTCAAACACAATAGTTAAAGATAAACTGCCAGCAGCCTGTTTCATGAATTATGCCTATCCAGGGGTGTTAGAGATGTGCAAAGCCAACTGTGTGTACAGAAGGGGATATATATATATATATATATATATATATATATACCATATCATAGGTATAGGATCTTGATGCACACTGTGGAAGTAAAATATGTTAAGTCTAAGGTCAAGAAAATTTTAACTTCAGCTTCAAAATGTTTTTACTGCCCTATATTCTGGGTAACAATGAGATTCTGAAAACACCTGTCTGTGAAGTCTTTGCTGCTATAAAATAACTAGTATCTTCCAAATTAAATATCCTAAAGTATTAAATATTTCCTTTTTTTAATTTTTTATTTATTTTTGTATGTGTATGAATGTACTGTCTGCATGTAAGTTTGTGCACCCGTGTCATGCAGTGCCACGGAGGTCAGAAGAGGGCGTCGGATTCCCCTGGAACTGGAGTTCTCCTGGAATTGGAGTTACAGACGGTTCTCAGCTGCCATGTGGGTGCTGGGGATTGAACCTGGGTCCTCTGCAAGAGATAGCCTAGCAGTCCCTCTTAACTGCTAGGCTATCTCTCCAGCCCCTTTTTAAATTTTATTTACTTTTTTTCTAAATCTTTTATTTAAAGTATTAAATATTAATATTCCTTCCTAATTGTGAGGCTCAAAACATTTGAAGAGGGAGTAGGTATGTAAGGCTCAAACACTTCAATATGATAGACTCCTAGCAAATTTCTTCTTTTTTACTTTTTTATATTTATTAATTTACTTTCTATATGAGACAGGGTGGGAGGGTCACAGGTGCGCAGTCAGAGAAAAACATGCAAGAGTCTGATCTCTCCTACCGTGTGGGCCCCAGAGAGCAAACTCAGTTGTCAGGCTTGGTGAGTGTCTTTAGCCCCCGAACCATCTTCCCCGCCTGCATATCTCGTTTTATCCAACTAAGCTAACACCTCACTTCCAGACCCAGCCACTACCCTGTTCATCTCAGATCCCATAGAAGTGAGTTATGTCATTCAAGACACCTCCCGCCCCAGCCTTACTCTTGGTAACACAGGACAGGGATCAAAGGGGAACAAGCAATTGAAGCAGGGACCTCTAGGTCAAGGAAATCAGTGGATAGTCAAAAAGAGACAGTAGGTTAGCCCAGACTTTTTACTGGTTTTGATTAAAACCTGCCATAAGAGTAAGGAAGCAAAGAGCAGATTTGTATCCTGTAAAGAAATTTGGAGATCTTAAGAATGGGTTTTGAAATAAAAGTAGATACTATTTCAGAATTAATTTGATTAGAATCACTAAAGTAAAATAGATAGGATTGCTTTCTTTTTAAATTTTCATACATATAGTTGTGCTTTGTCTGTTTGTCCCCCCCACCACCATCCCCTCTTCTTCCTCATCCCCCCTGCTCATCCCCTTTCTTTCCCAGTCATCCTCCTTCTGCTTTCATGATAGGTAGACAGAGCCACATATGAGAGAAAATGGGATATTTTGTCTTTCTTGCCCCTACCTTTTCTTATTATAAGCAGCTTTACCATAATTAATGTAAAGAAACTCTAATAGGTGGCATATGCAGTTTCTTTGTTGGCTAGATGTGAGCATTTATCTGACCTGTTCTTCTACTTAACATGTGCCAACACTGCTCCAGGCGATAAGCTTTCAAGGTCCCTCTCGCTTATGAGTCTTATAATGTTATGGAAGAATAGATATGATGAATACACGAGTAACATATAAGGTGGAGATATGCTATGTGATGAAAAATAAAGCAGGTAAATGGTGGGTAGAGAAGGCCTCTAGTGATGAGACAGTGTAGTCGAGTCATGACAGAAGTGAGGGAGCAAGTTATATCCCTCTCCAGAGGAGAAGGGGACACAGTGCAAAGGCCCTGGGGCAAATGTGTACTTTCTTTGTTAAGATATTGTGGGCCCAGCCAGGCATGGTGGCGCAGGCCTTTAATCCTAACACTTGGGAGGCAGAGGCAGGTGGATCTTTGTGAGTTCAAGGCCAGCCTGGTCTACAGAGTGAGTTCCAGGACAGCTGGGGCTACAGAGAGACCCTGTCTCAGAAAGACCAAAACAAACAAACAAAAGATATTGTGGGCCCATGTTAGAGCTTTAGTTCCCAGGATTGTTGTCACAGGAGGAATACTGCTCTGGGGAAACTGCAGGGACACCCAAGGAAGGGGGTTTGATTTGGTTTTATTTGGTCTTTGATGACTCTCAGATAAACTCTTCCCGCCCATGTTTCCTCTTCCTCCATTTTCTCCTTTCTCACTCACACACTCTTAAGCCCTACTGCTGGGCCTGCTGGGCCTGCTGGGCCTTCTCCATCATAGCTCTCCTGTCCCAAGCAGTTCTAACAACACTGGCTCTGAGCCTCCCTGCCACAGTAGGCAAGCTGTCTTAGTATGCTTCGCACTACTGTAACAGACTACCTGAGCCTGGGTATTATATAAACAACAGTTTTACTTGTAGTCCTACAGGTGAGAAACCTAAGTTTATGGACTACATCTGGTGAAGGTCTTCTTGCAGGGAAAGCTCTGCAAGACTCCCCTTGGAGAGTCAAGCAAGCATGCCTTAGAGTGCTCTTTTGCCTAACAAAGCCACTCCCTAGATTACCTATCACTGCATTAATCTTTGATTAGAGAAACTACTTATGAAGGCTCTGCCTCACCCAGTCACCTCCTGAAGGTCAACCTCTGGATGCCATTAATATATGACTTTGGGATTCCAGTAGGAATGCTGGGGGACAAATATTCAGATCATAGCTTGGACAGAAGTGGATTTATTGGTACAGGTGCTGTCTGCTGTGAAGCTCCTGATAATTATTCTAGGTTGGAATAAGGCTGAGGAGCAGGACAGGACCTGCCAACACTCCAGGGCTTTCCCCCTCCCACAGCATGTCAGCAAGTGTCCTGTCGCCACAGGCTTGCCTGCTGTAGGTAGCAGGTGAGAGCAGGTGAGCCTACTGACCCCACCATCACACATCCATGTGTGCAGTGGATCAGGTGCTTCTAATTTACATTCCCAGACCCACTCTGGGGTTTGTTGCATGGCCTCCAGCAAGCCACTTAACCTGTCTGCTTCCTTATATGTCAAATGGAGATAATAATACTTAACGACATCACAGGGGTGTAGTGTATATTAATTAATTAATGTTTGTAAAGGGCTTTGAAGATGCGAAGTTCCCTAAGTGTTTAAGTATTATGATGATAGTCCTTGCTTATGATTAGAGCCTTGCCAGGTTCCTGGACCATCACTCACTGATTACAACCAGGATCTAATAGCACCTGCTCTGCAATTCTTGCAGGGATCTATAGCACTACCCATGAGAATTGAACCTAAATGGGTTTATAATTTGAAAAAGCTGTTGTTCAGCCTGTGCCCGAACTCTGAGCCAGTTATGGAGCTCCCTAGCAATTTTCCAGAAGCCAGGAGAGCTGCATCGACGCATTGGCTGCAAATGGTGCTGGCTGTAATTGCTTTCATCTTTTATGTGGACTGCTCAGATAGAGATTGAAAACTGCTTGCTGGGACTTGTGGTCTCCTCAGGCCATATCTCAAGGTCACAATGGGGGAAAATAGAGGCCATATGGTGTGATTAGCACTGATATATGTACAAATCCATGGACCCGTGCAGGAAAGGAAAGAATGAGTTCCTAATCTGCTTGTCTTCTCAGCGGCTCTCTGAAGGATTCCAGGTGCTTTGTGTGGATGTTCCTGAACACTCCACCTGTGTGGCCGCATCTGTCTGAAAACGGCCTCAGAGTGGGGTTTGGATTTTAGATGAGCAGCAACATCTGTGTTGTATTGCTCCTCCCACAAACCAAATAAGTGGTTCGAATCTAGGTATTAGATGCATGCTAATCAGAATGAGTCCGTTCCCAAAATTTTTAGGGTTTGGGCTATTACTCAAGTGATCTAGGAACCAATCAAAATTGAAAGCCTCCTAGACTTGGCACCTGTGATCACACTTGGCCTTCTAACCCTAACCAAAGACAAGGCTCCCAGACATTCTTCTCAGTGACATAGTCTTCATTTTTATCCTGCTAAACAAGAGGTATTGTGTACATTCATTAATTAATGTCTGGTACAGAGCTTTAGAGATGCAGAGCTGCCTGAGTTTAAGCATTCTCATGGTAGCCTTATTAAAGCAGGACACCTCTCTCCCGCCTCTCTAGAGAACAAATATTTGTAATATTACCAAGTTTCATAAAGCTAAAATGGCTTTCTTGAATTTTCTGGGTACCTTGTGTTGCTCTTAAGAACTCCACTCTTGAAGGTTTTATATTAAGAATTAACTCTCACCCTTGGGCATGGTGGCACACATCTTTAATCAGGAGACAGAGGCAGGTAGATCTCTAAGTTCCAGGCCAGTTTGGTCTCCATACTGTGTTTCAGGCTAGCCAGCCAGGGATAGATAATGAGACTTTATCCAAAAAATGGGGGAAGAGGAGGAGGAGGAGGAGGAGGAGGAGGAGGAGGAGGAGGAGGAGGAGGAAGAGGAGGAGGAGGAGGAGGAGGAGGAGGAGAATAAATACTGTCTCAATGAAGCCTACAAGATAGCTTAGTGGGCAGGGTGCTTGCCCTGAAAACCTTATGACCTGAGTTTGATCCCTGAAACCCACATAAAGAGACCAACTCTACAAAGTTATCCTCTGACCTCTACATGTATGAACACACTATAATAATTTAAAAATAAATAATAAGGAATTAAAGAAATTCTCAAGACTACCAAATTCCTGAAAGAGGTTTGGCCATAGGCTTTTTCTTAAAGGGATTCTTTTAGTTCCATTAGGCCCTCTTAGAATGCTGTTAGCAAGAGGATAGGTGGCTTCTCCAGGCCCACTCTGTGATTATCACCCAGAAGTGATTAGCAGAGGCTTACTATCCCTGCACACTCCAGGAAGGAAGCTAGAACACATGCATAAACCAGAAAGCGCATCATTTTTTTCAAGGTGCTACTTAGGCATCTGCTTTGAGAATGTAGCAAATCCTTCGAGACACAACCAGCTCACTTCTCGAAACTGGCCCAGACTTTCAGAGTGCACCACACAGAGCCCACTTGAAAGACTTCCTTTTACTGGGCAGCATGTTAACTTGTTAGGAAAATAAGCTGGGTTTTAAGTATATATTACTTTTTAAAAATAAAGTGCAGCTTATATAACAAGCTTTTTGCTAGAAGCTGAAGTTGTTTTCAAGTGTTTTTTGTTTTTAAGGCACCTTAGAGTTTATTGTGATAAATGTTGGAGGTGAAGTGTGTTCACTGCCTTACATGGACTTTTTACTAGAGCCCTTTGGGGACTGGAAAAAATCGGAGAAGGAGGAACTAAGTCTGGTTACCACCAGTGGCACCTGCCCTTTGACCACCCCTGGCTTCTGTCACCTGGCTGCCTCTTTCTTGTTCTCTATCCAACTCTGTTGTCTCTTACCTTGTCTCAGCAGGCACTCTGATGTGGACTCATGAGTACAGTATCTAATCATACTCAGACCCAGGTACCACGCTGTGATGAAAAGGATCAGTGAGCTGTGGTGCTCATGATTCAGCACCCCCCACCCCCAATGAGACAGCCATGGCCCAAAGTGTGCGTTAGTTAAAGCACTGTCCACAAGGATCTTAGTGGGATAAATGTTCTAAAACTAACTTATAATGATGGTTACCCAATTTGGTAAAATTAATAAAGACCATCAAATTGCATAGCTGGAATGGATGGATTATATGATTTATAATATATGCAACAAAGGGGGCTGGAGAGAGTACTGGCTGTTCTTGCAGAGGATCAGGATTCAATTCCCAGCACCCACATGGCAGCTAACAGTAACTCCAGCTCCAGAATCTGACACCCTCTTCTGACCTATGTGAGAATTGCATGACATTGGTGCACTTACATTCAGGCAATGCACTCATACACATAAAATTAAAACAACAAATACAATTTAAGAATAACTTTTTAGAAACTTTTTAAAAGCATGCAACAAAAAGCCAGGCATCCTGTCAAATACCTTTAATCCCAGCACTCAAGAGGCAGAGGCAGGGAGATCTCTGTGAGACTGAGGCCAGCCTAGTTTACATAGTAAGTTCCAGGCCAGCTGAGGCTACATACAAGGAGACTTTGTCTAAAAGACACAACAGTTAAGTTGGAGGAATACTAATATTCCCCAGTGTAGGATCCTCTTGAGTCCTGTCAACCCCTTAGGAGGCTTTCCCAGCTCCCTTCACTGATAAAGGAATGCTCAAACATCTCAGCAGAAGCTACCTGGATCCTGATTTGATCCTAGGAATGAGGAACTCCTCATTAGCTCACAAGGAGGCCCTGCACATCCTCAAAAGGCTGTTTTTAGAGGTCGTTTGAGTTTCCTATTAAACTAAAACCTACCTCCATATAACTTTTGCATTTACCTACCCCAGGCTATCCAGTCCCCTCACCCTTGCCCACATGAGAGCTCTCCAGGTTTTCTAGGACAACTTCCATGTGTCCCCCAGCCAACCTGGGGGCATCTTCTCTAAGCAAACTCAGTCTGTACCTCCCTCTTCCTTGGGTGTTTTTAACCACTAGCTTGGCTAGAGAGACAGCTCAGGCAAGCAGAGTAAGTCAAGATGTTGACCTCCCCAAGCCTGGTACCTCATGCCCCATGCCTCAGAGGAAAGCTGAGCTACATAAACTCAGGCATTTGGGGTTTGCCTGTGTGTTTTGTGTTTATGTGTGGCACTGGGAATATTACCTAGCCTCATGCATGCTGAACACATTCTGCCACTGAACTACACCCCCAATCCTGTAAAAAGTTTTGTCCTTCTTGCTCAGTAGATGTCATCTGGATTCGTGTTAGGTGAAGTATTGGAGAGAAACAGGGTTCACCTTCCATCTGGCCATGATGTTCACACTATGTCTCACCTTTATGCGGGCATCTGTGTCTCTGGGATCTGCTGGACAAAGATGGGGCTAAATGGCCAGTGTTTGGTGAGCCTGACTATATGAGCTTCATGGAGTCCTACTGAAATAGTTAAGTGAAATGAGACTTGATAAATGAAAACCAGCTTGGAAACAGTGAGCAAGTTGAAAGGTCATTGTTAAAGAAGCAACTGCCAGATAAAAATCGGTATTTCACCTAAATCCCCACACAGAAATAGTACCGTGCACTTTCACCATGAAAGATCATAGTCTGTATAAAGTTAGTTCCTGATGGACTGTACAAATGGAAGAGAAGCACATAACCCTCAGAGTCTTTTCATTTAGGATTCAGGGGCACGCTTTCTAGATAATGATTCTGAAATTCATCCACACACACACAGCCCTCACAGTCTCAACCCTGAGTTGTTCCATGAGAATGCTCTGGAAATGCTGGCCCCAGCAAAGGTGGGGCAGGACTAAGGCGAGGACTGGCTTCTTGGAATCCATCGTCTGCAGGACTCACCTCTGACTGAAAAAGGAGGGAAGACGCTAGTGACTGGGGGAAGGGACTAGAATACCTTTGTTACAAGGATATGTTTTAGACATAATGAGTAAAATTAATGGACAAGAATTTTGCTTAGCTCTCCCAGGAGAAAGACAGGGGAGGGATAGGAATGCATGGGTGCAACTCTGGTTGTCAGTCATTTGGGGTGGAAATGCCTTACCTCCCTGACCATGTGCTGAAGGAATTCTGAGGACAGGAAATCTGGTCTCGCTTCACAAACCTGGGCAGTGAAAAAGCCATGTGAATACCAGTTAATAAATGCCTAGGTCTGTTTTTAAGGGTGGAGAATATCAGTGTCCTGCTTGAAAGCATTCCTAAGCTAGTCAATCTTATAAAATAATACAGAAAACTGGCATTTTTATTGTGATATAAGTTACTGTATAGCAGTTATCTGCTGGCCCATCTGGTTATTATGATCCCTGAGGTAGCTGTTGGACTGACTCTTACCATATGATTCACAAGTACAGATGCTTGTCTCAGCCCCTGCCTAATGTGTAAGCACCACATTCAGTGCTGAAACTAATAGGCTGTCTGCAGAAACCCCCCCACACACACACACCACACACACACATACACCTGTGCCATCTCCTACTCCCTTCATAGACCACTCAGCTCTGGAGAACAGCATTGGTGAAGCAGAGACTTTACATGCTTGTGATACCCAGCACAGTGGGCTCCATGCTCATTAGGAATCTGGTGGCATCAAAGATCTTTATGAGCATTTCCTGATCGGACACCATGAATCACTCAGAAGACCCAGACTTCTAGGGAACCATCATCCACCCTGTTGGAAGTAAACCTTCTCAGGTGTCCCCTCATTTGGGGGAAAGGATCTGCAGCAGGAAATAGCAGGGGCTTTGGGAGATGCCTCACTTGTGCCTGCTGCCCTCCCCTAAGCAGGGAGAGAGGGCTTCCAGTGTAGACTTCTATGAGGCCACACTTAGGCTCTTCTTGTGACTCCTACAGACCACTATAAAGATTGCTTCCTGACAAGGAGTCACTCAAAGGTCCCCTTAGCCCTGCTTAAATATAGTATATATGTGAACTTTCAGCCCTTTGCCCATAGAATCTCATTTACACAGTGACAGAGGCCAGGAACCAAACCCAGATCTGGAAGAGTGAACTCCCACTTCCAGCCATCAAATCATCCCCACCTTACCACATGTCCTGGCTCACCATTTGCTAAGCTATTCACGGTTGGAACCTCATTTGAGCCTGAGTTCTGTGATTTGTGGTGGTAAATCTGACTGGGGAATGGAATGAAAGAAAAGAGTAAGACTTTAGACAGTTTCTCAAACTGAATAAATTGCTTCTTAAGAGAAAGAGAAAGGGAAGAATGGGGTGAAGAAGGGAGGGGGAGGAAGGGAGGGAGGGGGAGAGAGAGAGAGAATAAATTTATCACACTTCCAAAGTGTGGAGCATCAACAGCATGAGACCACAGACTCCCAAGTCATGTATTTTCTATTATAGAAAGTTTTGCCTAACTTCATCTGAAAATTTAGCCAAATAGTCTTGGGAATATGATGATATTAAGATAACCAATTTTCATAAATAAATGAAAAAGAAGAGATTCAGTGTCCTACATCTGGGCAGACATTGTCTAACAGCTGAGTTGAGTCCAGCCAGCCCCTCTACCATCTATGTGAATTTGGTCAGGTGACCCACCCATCTCTCCTGGCCTCTGCATGTGTACCTTGGGCAGTACAGTGCACATGAAACGAAGACATGATCCTCATTCTGAGAAAAGTCATTAACATCCATGACACCATTGACATAAGAAACTGGCTTGTTGCATTGGAAATGTATACAACAGCTTGTTATGTTTCTCTTCTTTGCTCTATATTTTAGAAATTAGACTAAAAATCTGTAAATGTATGTAATAACATTTTTTCAATTAAAACAGAAGTATATACATATGAGTTAAAAACAATTTTGATGAGTAACCTTAGAAACTTAAGAAAAGATGGTCAGGGGACTGGAGAGATGACCTAGCGGTTAAGAGCGCCGACCGCTCTTGCAGAGGACCCGGGTTCGATCCCCAGCACCCACATGGCGGCCGAGAACCGTCCGAAACTCCAATTCCAGGAGAACTCCAGTTCCAGGGGAATCCGACACCCTCTTCTGACCTCCGCGGCATTGCACGACACGGGTGCACAGACCTGCATGCAGACAGTACATTCATACACATACAGAAATAAATAAAATTAAAAAAAAAAAAAGAAAAGATGGTCAGAATCCAAGAATAATCTTGTTTTTAAAGAATCCAGTTTATTGAGTACCCTTAATTAGCCAGCTATTAATTAACTATGCTAGACACTAATTATAGAAAATGCACAAAACATAAAAACTTAACTTTTACCATCTTTAAGTGCACAGGTCAGTGACATTAAATACATTCTCATTGTTCTGAAACTATCACTACCATCTGTCCAGAGAATTCTCATCTCACACAAGTGAAAAACTGTACCCATTAAACTCTTAACTCCATATCCCCTTCCCTCAAGCCCCTGAAAAACCCCCATTCTGCTCTCTGTGTCTATGAATTTGCCTATTCTAGAACCTCACATGAGTGGAATCACACATATGAGTCCTTTGTGACTAGCTCATTTCATCTAACATAATCTTCATGGTTCATCTATATGACATGTGTCAGAATTCTCTTTCAGTTTTTTTGCATCTGCAGCTTTTGAGACAGGGTCTCCCTGTAGCCCCAGTTGGCCTGGAGACTGTAGACCAGGCTAGCCTTGAACTCACAGAGATCTCCCTGCCTCTGCCTCCCAAGTGCTGGGACTAAAGGGGTGTACCACCATGCCTGGGTCTCTTTCAATTTTGAAGTTTATTATTCCACTGTGTATATGTAACACTTTCTGTTTACCCATTCAGTCATTGATGGATATGTGAGTTGGCTTCATACTCTGCCTATTTTGAAGAGAACTGATGTCTGGAGAGTGGCATGACATAATACAGATATCTGCTTTAAACTCTGTTTTCAGTTCTTTGAGCTATAAACCCCAAGTGAATTTCCTCTAATTTCTTGAAGAACTGTCATCCTGTTGTCCATATTAGGTGAATAGTTTTCTTTCCCACCAGCAGTGTACAAGGATTCTCATTTCACCATATCTTTGCCAACTCTTGCTAGCTTTTTTGTTTTGATAGTAGCCATCCTGTCACGTGGGGGATGCTATCTTGTTGCGGTTTGGGTTTGGGTTTCCCTAATGAGCAGTAGCACTGAGCATGTTTTCTTGTCCTTATTGACTATCTGTATATCTTCTTTAGGGAAATACCTATTCAGGGATTTTGTCATTCTATTGGTTTGTGTTGTTAGATTATAGGGGTTCTAATATATTGGGGATATGAACCCCTCATCAGATACCTTATTTTCAAAGACTTCCTTCCGTTCTCTAGGTTGCTTTTTTTAAGCCAAAGTTTTATTGAAGCTCTGTGCATTTCATACAAATCAAATTACATTACAAGTCAAATATAGACCCGTGCTCCCCTCCCTACCCCCCCCACCCCACCAGAGCACATGCATTCTGCCAAACATGTTTTTCATCTTTTTCTCGGTCTCTCTCAAAATCCTCAATGCAGAAGTTTACTGTTTCAAGCAGAGGTTCGTTTCAGTCAGTTCTTTGATGCAGACTCTTCTGTTGTTGTTGTTATTCCTTCCAATATGCATCACTCCAAAATATACACATATGCATGCTCATATATCATAGGTTTTAGCATCGTCAGCTTATGATTTTTTTAATATTTATTTTATTTATTTATTTATTTATTTATTTATTTATTTATTTATTTATTTATGTGTATGAATGTACTGTCTGCATGTAGGTTTGTGCACCCGTGTCGTGCATTGCCTCGGAGGTCAGAAGAGGGTGTTGGATTCCCCTGGAACTGGAGTTCTCCTGGAATTGGAGCTACAGATGGTTCTCAGCCGCCATGTGGGTGCTGGGGATCGAACCTGAGTCCTCTGGAAGAGCAGTCAGTGCTTTTAACCGCTAGGCCATCTCTCCAGCCCACGATTTTTTTTTATTAGGCTGAAAGATGTCATGTTTGAAATCTCCTCCTTGGCAAACCCAAACTACCATCAGTTTCGCTCTTGTGTTCCACACTGGGATTTTCCCTTTCCATGGTCACCAAATGAGGTCCAGTCAGCACCGTGTCCTGTCTTGATCTTCCTGTACTGGTCTCCATGATACAGCCTGGGCAGTCCAACAATGGCAGTCTATATTCTGAAGAAGTGGAAACCCCAGTAGTAGCTCAGTCCACAAGTTGGATGTCTCAGCAGTCCCCATCTGGCACTGAAAGTTTGGAGGATTCTTGGAGAGACATGAGTCTTCAGTCCATATTGGAAGGTTGAAAAGCTGTGTCTTCTCACATCTTCGAAGGATGACAAAAGCCGTGGCAGCCACAGGGTAGCTGCACTTGCCAGTAAGACAGGCAAAACAACTGTGCTCTTTTGTCTTTTTACTAAGATCTCAAGTTTTATACCTGAAGTACAATTTCTCAGGCCTTACTATTTATTTATGGTTATAATTTCCTTTTGGATGTTTAAGGCCACACAGACTAACCAAGGTTTTTGTTTTCTCAAGGTCAGTTGAGGATCTGGTCCTCACGGGTCACTCAGGGGTTTTTTTGGGAGGCGGAGGGAGCCCCTGGCTCCTTTTGGCTTTTCGATCACCAGTTCAATCCCCTTGAGGACAATGTCAGGTCTTGCTAGACCAGGCTTCCCTTTTTGAAGCATGAGCAGACTTTCCTCTTTATTCTAGGTTGCTTTTTTATTCTATTGATATAGTCCATAACATGTATTTTCACTTCTGTTACCTGGAGACTCTTGATGTCTTATCCAAGAAATCATTGCTAAACTCAATTTTATAAAGCTTTCCCCATGCTTATTTCTTTTTTTTGTTTTGTTTTTTGTTTATTCTTTTTTTTACATAAAAGCTTACCAAGAATAGGACAGTGTCTGAGAAACCACTTTTCTAAATATATTTTCATACAAAATAATTTCAAGATATAATTATATTAGGTTCTTGTACAGTACTCTGTTTAAACAAGAATTAACAAAATAGTTAAGTATGTGAAAACTGAAACACCACAAAGATTGAGCTATTTACTAGTGTGATTAAACATTAGAACAATCTTGGAACAGGCAAGCAAAATATTGAGAAAGCTGAGTCACAGCTGCACACCTAGCAGGTTTTAGCCATGCCCCACACACTGTGAGAAAGCATAAGTACCTTACACAGATGGTTCAGTAGCAGAATGGCACTTAGATTGCTTCTAATAGAAACAACATGAATGCAACTGACAATTTAGAGACAGACATCATGGCCTCATGTTGTGCATGCTGAAAATCAGATTGTGTCCCTCTAGTTCCACACACTGATCACTGTGCAATCTGTTGATGAGTAAAGATATAGTGAAGGATTCATTTCAGTGAAATCTAGGCCCCTTGGTCTACCCGAAATCAATTCTTGGTCGAGACTGCAATACCAGAGGGTATGACCAATACAAAGGGCCATCCTGAGAGCAGACTTGCCAGGCTGAGCAGTTCAGACACTGAAAATTTTCTCCTCTTAGCCGCCATCTTGTCATATAGATGAATTCCATAGTATGATCCTTCCCCATAACTTCACCGTTGCACAGCACATCCAACTCATAAGAACTTGGAAGTTTTAATTTTAAACTTAGAAATTTTTTTAATAGTTCCTACAGTAACTCGTGTAGAACATCAGATGAATTTCTTCATTAAACCCTTATCTACATTATCCCCTGACTGACTGTTATTTCATAAACAGTCTAGACAAATAGCAATTTGTGGGTCACTTCTATGATAGTCCTTGTCATCTTGGCTTTCATCACCTTCTTCATCTGCTTTAGATTTGTCAGCTTTTGAAGCATCATCTTGTCCATTTTCTTGAGGTTTATTTTTCTTCTAAAATTCAGATTCACGCTCAAGTTCTTGTTCTCGCAGTCCAGGTACAAGCTTAAATATAATTTCCTCCAGTGTGTTATCCAGCCTCAGCATTTCTAATGGATTTGTTTCATGAACTTGGTTGCCACACCTTGGACAATCATTGCTATCTTCAAAGTGCTGGACAACACAGGTCTTACAGAAGGTATGGAGGCATTCTGTCACTGTTGTTGGCTTGATCAGATGTAAGGATTGAAATCTCTCACCAAGTGTTTCCTTTGGGTAGCCATTTGTGGTTAGCTGGCTTGCAGTTCGGGCAGAAAGGGGTACTAAGTGGATGAAAGGCTGGGCCCAGGAGCTGGCACAATGTTCTGACAGTGTTCTGAGGCATGAGCACCAATACCCAGACTAAGCATAGATCGTTGATTACCACTCCTTTTGGCGGTTCTGCTTTTTCATATCAGCAGCTGCCACTGCTCCTCAGGCTGCCCATGCGCCACCTCCAAACCCTGAAAAATGAAAGAGAAACAGAGCCCCCGACCCCACGCCCCGTCTGCCCTCCCCCTGCAGGCAGGAGCGCACCGGCTCCACCCACCCCATGCTTATTTCTAAAGGTGTTATAATTTGAGGTCTTAGGTTGAGATCTCTGATCTACTTTGACTTGATACCTGGCATGAGGTACGGGTCTAACTTTATGCTTTTCATGTGGGTGTCTGATCTTTCCAGAATCATTTGTTAAAGATGCTGACCCACTGTTGGCCTTGCACCCCTAGTCTAAATTAGTGGGCTCTGCTTATGAAATTGTATTTCCAGACTCTTGGTTCCATCCATTGATGCATATGTCTGTCTTTCTGTCAGAACCCCTCTGTTTTGATTGCTTTGTTTTTGAAGTTTTGAAATCAGGATGTTGAGACCTTCAACTTCATTTGTTTTTTTCCACAGACTGTATTGACTATTTGGATTCCATTGAGATTACATATAAATTTTAGAATGGATTCTATTTACATAAACACTCTAACTGAGGGATGCACTGAATCCATAGATAATACTACTCCAACAATAGTCCCCAAACACAAGGTGTCTTTCCACTTACTTTTGTCTCTTAAACACTTCTTTTTGAAAGCCTGTTATAAGTAAACCACCATCCATGGTTGTGGAAAAAGTAATCTTTGCCCTATAGTAGATACTATCCAATTGAACAAGACACATCTCACACATTGGCATAAGTGCAAAGTGACATCATTCCCTTGGGGGCATGCCATAGGATTACAAGGACGGAGGCATGGGCTTGCCCTCCCCCAAGTCTATATAATTTTGGAAATTGTGGGAATCTGATGAGGGGCACAAGACAGGTGCCCAGTGGGTTGGTGACTGGGATAACTGCAAGTGGCCTGGCAGGCAAGCCTAGGGTACAGGACAAGAGAGTGGGGCTTGACCATACACAGAGAGCTAAAAGGAAGACAGGGCAAGCACTTGTATATGTCTACAAGCTAAGGAAAGGCAGAACTCAGAGTGCAGACAGGATGGAGACAAAAGCCATTGTCTGAGCTAGCCAGAACTCCTCCAGAGCTTCCTTCAGGTTGGCGGTGCTGAGCTCTGCCTTGCTGAAAGTGAGGAAAGCACCATCAAGGAGCTTCTCGTTCCCTGTGTGTGCAGAGCAGGCAGTGGGGCATGTGATGTTGAAATCTGTGGGCTTGTCTACTGTGTGCTTAGAAAACAGGCATTTCTACATGTTAGGAGCAAGAAAGAAGAAGAAACACTGTTGCATATCAAGACCAAAAAATTGGCATAGATGCATCTGGGGGAAGGTACAATCTGAATAGAAGCATCTGTGTCTCCTTTCTCCCAGAGTAGAGGTGAAGAGAACAGTCAGACTTTCTAGAAGGTACAACATGTATGGGCCAGACCTCACACAGCTCTGATAACTGCATGTGGTAGGAGACTTGGTGACGAGGTACCCAGAAATCGGCACTCATGGAATGTCTGAAAGGGGAGCTCCAACAGAATATTTCCTTCTCTTTCTCCCTTACATGGAAAGCCAGAAATACCAGTTCCCAGCTCATACGCCTACGCGGGCCTGTGGGTCCTACTTCCCAGGGTCCTACTGAACTGTGCCAGTGGTTTGAGCTGGTTGTTGTGTGCCCCCATCCATGTGTGACAGGTGGAAGCTGAAGACAGGAAGAAGGAGTTCCTGGGCACTGACCAGCACTGCCGTGAGTCCACACATGCAGTCTAGTTTGACCTCTGTGCAGGTAGCCATGAAACCCAGACAACTGTCACCATTCAGATATCAAGCAGGAGCCAACAGTGACGTTCCATAGCAAAACACTCACCTACCATCCCCAGCACCCCAGATCAGATCCCCAACAGTGAAGTTCCATAGCAGAACACTCACCTACCATCCCCAGCAATGAAGTTCCATAGCAGAACACTCACCTACCATCCCCAGCACCCCAGATCAGATCCCCAACAGTGAAGTTCCATAGCAGAACACTCACCTACCATCCCCAGCATCCCAGATCAGATCCCCAACAGTGAAGTTCCATAGCAGAACACTCACCTACCATCCCCAGCATCCCAGATCAGATCCCCAACAGTGAAGTTCCATAGCAGAACACTCACCTACCATCCCCAGCATCCCAGATCAGATCCCCAACAGTGAAGTTCCATAGCAGAACACTCACCTACCATCCCCAGCATCCCAGATCAGATCCCCAACAGTGAAGTTCCATAGCAGAACACTCACCTACCATCCCCAGCATCCCAGATCAGATCCCCAACAGTGAAGTTCCATAGCAGAACACTCACCTACCATCCCCAGCATCCCAGATCAGATCCCCAACAGTGAAGTTCCATAGCAGAACACTCACCTACCATCCCCAGCATCCCAGATCAGATCCCCAACAGTGAAGTTCCATAGCAGAACACTCACCTACCATCCCCAGCATCCCAGATCAGATCCCCAACAGTGAAGTTCCATAGCAGAACACTCACCTACCATCCCCAGCATCCCAGATCAGATCCCCAACAGTGAAGTTCCATAGCAGAACACTCACCTACCATCCCCAGCATCCCAGATCAGATCCCCAACAGTGAAGTTCCATAGCAGAACACTCACCTACCATCCCCAGCATCCCAGATCAGATCCCCAACAGTGAAGTTCCATAGCAGAACACTCACCTACCATCCCCAGCATCCCAGATCAGATCCCCAACAGTGAAGTTCCATAGCAGAACACTCACCTACCATCCCCAGCATCCCAGATCAGATCCCCAACAGTGAAGTTCCATAGCAGAACACTCACCTACCATCCCCAGCATCCCAGATCAGATCCCCAACAGTGAAGTTCCATAGCAGAACACTCACCTACCATCCCCAGCATCCCAGATCAGATCCCCAACAGTGAAGTTCCATAGCAGAACACTCACCTACCATCCCCAGCATCCCAGATCAGATCCCCAACAGTGAAGTTCCATAGCAGAACACTCACCTACCATCCCCAGCATCCCAGATCAGATCCCCAACAGTGAAGTTCCATAGCAGAACACTCACCTACCATCCCCAGCATCCCAGATCAGATCCCCAACAGTGAAGTTCCATAGCAGAACACTCACCTACCATCCCCAGCATCCCAGATCAGATCCCCAACAGTGAAGTTCCATAGCAGAACACTCACCTACCATCCCCAGCATCCCAGATCAGATCCCCAACAGTGAAGTTCCATAGCAGAACACTCACCTACCATCCCCAGCATCCCAGATCAGATCCCCAACAGGGCAAAACAAAAGCAACAACAACAGAGCTACTCTTCAAGGGGGAACGGTGTAACTACTAAGTGCCAAGCCTAGTTTTTGTCCCATAGGAGCCAAGAAGACCACTCCCTGGCAGTCTTCCTCAGAGCTGACCAGGACAGTATCACTGGTATTACTCCAATCCATTCATTCATTCCTTTGAAGTTCATTCTTCAAAGCATGTCAATAGTCAGTAACTAGAGAGTTTTCCTTTATGCTTGCTGATCAGAATGGAGGGAGAGCAGGGCAATCTTGCAACATTCTTGTGTGCTCACTAATGGGCTGTGCATGTCACATGCCTTGACTTTGAATGGGAACCACTCTTAACAGGCCACCTCCTGAGCCACTCTTTTAAAGAAAGAAATTAGCTGAGAATTTCTGGCTGGTTCTCTTGGCTGGCACAGATCCAGGGAAGGGAAGGGCTGATGGGATCAAGAGTAGAGCAGGTGCTCTCAGCCTTTGCCAGGATTGTGGCTTCCTGGTAAGTTGAACCTGAACCACCAGTGCAGTTGCTACCATTATGGACATCAGGCTGCAGAGGTGGAAGAGAAGGATAAGAGTCTCATCTCAGCTCTGTTGCTGGGAGAGGCCTCAGGAATGAAACTCAACTTTTCCATTTTCCAGCTGAAGAAACTAAGGCCCACATCATTGCCATAGTTAGAAGATAGTCACTTAGGAAGTCACTTTCAGAACATAAGGACAGTGATCACCACCTGGGAGACGCACTGTCAGAACATAAGGACAATGGTCACCACCTGGGAGATGCACTGTCAGAACATAAGGACAATGGTCACCACCTGGGAGATGCACTGTCAGAACAGAAGGACAATGGTCACCACCTGGGAGATGCACCTTCAGAACAAGGACAATGGTCACCACCTGGTAGACTACTGTCAAGTTCCAGTCTACTGCTTTTAGCATTTTCTGTCAAGTGGATTTTGACAACTCTGTGTCAGCAGGCACCAAGCATTTTATAAAGGAACTGGCTTTATGTTTGAGAATGAATTGGTATGTAGCAAAAGGGGAAAAAAGGCCATTTTGAACCATACAGAAGACATAGTGATCAGGGTAGGAACATCTGGACCTGTGGACATATCTTCACATTGTAAGGTACACTGAATATCATGGGTCCTATAGGAGTCAAAATTAATAGACATGTGACTAGGAAAACTCAAGCTTATATTACTCTGAAAGGGGCTAGACCCCCACTACTACAGATCCATTTAACACTCTTGGCATACATAAAAATGTGTTAAATTTCAGCCTGGTCTACAAAGTGAGTCCAGGCCAGCTGGGACTGCAGGAAGACCCTGTCTCAAAAAGACAAAAAAAAAAAAAAAAATGTGTTAAATTTGGAATCCAGAACTTATTAGCTATTCTGACCTCCTGAATTCAAACTACAGGCAGCCATGAGCCTCTGAGTGAGTTTGCCCCATTTGTTTAAAAAATGTTTGGCTTTTAAAATATTTGTATTGATTCTTTGCGAACTTTATGCAGTGTATTTGATCATATTCAGGTGCCTCCCCTTCTCCCCTCCCCACCTTACTACCCCCTACTTCATGCTCTCTATTAGTTTTGTTTTTAATTTTTTTTTTAATTTTATTTATTTCCGTATGTGTATGAATGTACTGTCTGCATGCAGGTCTGTGCACCCGTGTCGTGCAATGCCGCGGAGGTCAGAAGAGGGTCTCGGATTCCCCTGGAACTGGAGTTCTCCTGGAATTGGAGTTTCAGACGGCTCGGCCGCCATGTGGGTGCTGGGGATCGAACCCGGGTCCTCTGCAAGAGCGGTCGGCACTCTTAACCACTAGGCCATCTCTCCAGCCCTCTCTATTAGTTTTAAGGCCTTATCAAGTCTACTTTGTGTTCCCAAATGCTCTTTAGTCCTGTCAACCTACCCAGTATTCACCATTAAAGAAAACTGACTCTTCCTCTCCTAGTGGTTATCACCTGTCTATAGTTCCTCAGTTAGCATTAGGTCTTCTTGCCCACCGCTGCCTCCACTTCTATGCTGGGACTTTGTCTATATTGAGCTTGTTCATGTTACCACAGTTGCTCTGAGTTCGTTGATGCAACACTGCCCTGCTATCTGGAAAACAGTTTCCTTATATTCATCTACTACCTCTCTTACTTACTCTTACAATATTCCACAGTGATTCCTTGGCCATAAGAGGAGAAGGTGTGATATCAGTGTCCCGTTTAGGGCTGAGCAGTCCATATTATATTATTCTCTGAACATTGACCAGTCATGGGTCTCTATGTCTATGTCTATGTCTATGTTAATTGGCATCTACTGCAAGAAGTTTCTCTGGTGAGAGTTGAGAGATGCACTATGGGTATAACAATAAGTCATTTGGAGTCAGTCTAATACTATAACTGTTTAGCAAAAGAATAGTAGTTTGTCCCTTATAGCCTGTTACTTATCTAGCGACAGGATCTTGACCCTGATAACAGTGCCAACCAAGTGTGGGCTCCATCTTGTGAAGTGGGACTTAAATCCAATTGAAAAGTGTCAGTGCCACTACTGCACCAGTGAGCATATCATGCCAGACTAATTGTTTATTTTTATTTTTGTATGTGCATGGATGTACTGTCTGCATGTAGATTTGTGCACCCAGGTCATGCAATGCCACGAAGTTCAGAAGAGGGTGTTGGATTCCCCAGAACTGGAGTTAAAGACAGTTCTCAGCCGCCATGTGGGTGCTGGGGATCAAACCCAGGTCCTCTGCAAGAGTGGTCGGCCCTCTTAACAGCTAGGCCATCTCTCCAGCCCCCAGACTAATTGTTATTGTAGCTCACAGGGCTCACAGCTGTGTGAAGTTGATGATTACTTGTCTAGTAGTATGCATATCCCCTTAATATGCTTTGATGAGAGTGAGCAAGGACATCTAGAACCCCCCAACAGTACTGGGCTCATTTCCTCTGGGTCCCCAAGTTTACTTCCTGAGAACACACACCAGTACTACTCAAAAACTGAGCCCCAGTGGCTAGAAAGGGTAAATATGACATATACTCAGGGATCTACTTATGGCCAGCTGTTTGTAGCACAACCTATAATCTCAAGTATTAAGAGGAAAGTATCATAAATTAATACTTTTTAAATTTTTTTATTATTTTATGTGTATGAGTGTACTGTCTGCATATAAGTAGATGCACCCGTGTTGTGCAATGCTGCAGAAGTCAGAAGAGGGTGTTGGATTCCCCTGGAACTGGAGTTAAAAATGGTTCTTAGCCACCATGTGGGTGCTGGGAATTGAACCCAGATCCTCTGCAAGAAGCAGTCAGTGATCTTAACCTCTGAGCCATCTCTCCAGCCCCAATTAATACTTTTTAAAAACAATAAATTGGGCTGGAGAGATGGCCTAGCGGTTAAGAGCATCGACCGCTCTTACAGAGGACCCGGGTTTGATCCCCAGCACCCACATGGCGGCCGAGAACCGTCTGAAACTCCAATTCCAGGAGAACTCCAGTTCCAGGGGAATCCGAGACCTCTTCTGACCTCCGCGGCATTGCACGACATGGGTGTACAGCATGAAGACAGTACATTCATACACATACAGAAATAAATAAAAATTAATAAAAAAAATAAATAAAAATAAAAAATAAATTAGCTACACTTATGTAGTTTTAAGTTTTTCTTAAAAACAAGCTCATGTTATACTTTCTAGTTCTTCACAGCCATCATGTCTAGAAATAAAGAGCAGTACAAATTCAAATGAGAGTTGGAAACTTAAAGCTTTTTAGATGCTTTTTCAGTGAGACCTCTGCAACAGCCAGCAGAAAAACCAGTCAACATAGTGCAGACCCAGGACCACCACTGTGGCTTTACACTGAGACCAGTAAAATACAGCTGTTTTACAAAAGAGTGTTATTTAAAATTGTTCATAATTAATTTCATAATTTGGAAATTGTAATTAGCTAACTGACCTATGAGTTGAAATATTATGAAACTTAATAGATCTGATAGCTCTCTAGGCAAAACCGCCATGTATTATATTGAGATGGGAAAAACCAGGCTTTTCCTTGTATGCAGAAAAATTTAATTGCAAATTCCTGTCATGTGTTCAAACCTATTTCTGACAATGAAAGCAAGGCATAAGGTTTTGGCAGAACTGTGCTGCCTTGGTCTTTCTCTCATAGGTTGTGTGAGTCTGACAATGGCTATAGAATTGAGTGATGCCTCAGGAAAAAGCCCTAGGAGTACTGACACACACACACACACACACACACACACACATATACACACACACACACACACACACACACACACACACACACACGGGGAGCTAAAGTTGACCAAGATTTGAAGCCTAGGTGCTGGGAGTGGCATAATCTGACGCAGAGCCTTAGGAGCTAGTTTGTTTGGTGGGAGGAAATAATTCCACCAGTTTTAAACATCCCTTTATCTAGTCATCAAACACCAGTTCAGTGCCTGCTACACATCCAGCCCTGAGGATAGAGCAACACAAGCATGGGGCAGTTGTGGCCTCTGAGCTGCCCAAAAACAGGACAGGACAGGACAGTCAGTGATAACATGATTCCTGGTGGTACAAAAGCCTCCAGGAGATAAGGGGCCCCCTATGAGAGCAGGCAATAGGATTGTGTCTGGAAACTTCTTGCAGGAAGGGTCCTGTAGACATCAGGANATGCTTTGGGTTACTGTATGTGATAACTTGGGAAACAACAAAGTTCATATTTGAGTTAAATCATCCTATAGGTGAAAGAGATTGCTACCACGTGATACTACATGACAGCAAAACTATAGAGAACATTTGTTTTTACCAACCCCAAAGTAATTGTTATACAATTTTTAGTTAAAGCTAATGTGGACAAGAGGAATTTATATCAACAATTAACTCCAGCGCCTTAACGTTTTTATCAGTCACCAAACCAAGTGTCCAATATGCCCAATTCCTTTTTATAAGTCTACAACCCCATGTAGTTTGTAGAAAGAGTTTGGGCAAAATTGGGTACTTTTTGAACTCATGTCATTTAAACATGCACCAATCGCATATACACCCGTGTCCCTTTTTCCACCCTCCCACCCTCGAGTCACTATCTCAGTCCGCCTTTGATGCATTCTTTCTGTTGTTTTTCTTTTATCTGCATCCATGTCCCCAAGAAACTTTATTAACTGGGTCACATGGTACTAGCCTCCACATATGGAGATACCATTTGTCGTTTGCTTTTCTGGGACTGGGTTACTTATTAACATGATGTCTTTCAATCCATCCATTTACCTGCAACAGTTCATGATGTGTCTTTTTTTACTGCTGCATAGCATTACATTGTGTACATGTACCACACCTTTTCTCTATCCACTCAGTTGAGGGGAACTTGGCGTGATCCAGTTTTTTTGCTGTTGTGAACAGAGCAGCAATAAACATAAATATGCAAGTATCTCTGCAAAAGGAAGTAGTTTCACATGCCTGTGGTGGCATAGCTGGGATCCATTGTAGATTTCCTTTTAGTTTCCTGGGAATCTTCCACATTGATTTGCATAGTGGCTGCACAAGTTTAATTCCCACCAGCCATCGAGTACATTCCCACCAGGTGAGTGTTCCCTTTCCCACAACCTCTCCAGCACTTGGCATAAGTTGTTTCTTGATCCTAGCCATTCTAATTGGAGTAAGGTGGCTATCTTAAGGTGGTTTTAATTGCATTTCTCTAATTACTAGTGATGTTTACCCATTTCTAAGGTGTTTCTAAGCCATCTCTACTTCCTCCTATGCGACGTCTCTGTTTCAGATCTTCGCCACATCTTCTGAGTGATTCTTTGTTTTTTTCTTTCTTTTTCTTTGATTTTTATTGGGAAATCGTGCTTTGTCATATGTATCTGCTGTGAAGGTTTCTCCCATTCTTGCGGGGTTTTCTCTTCACTTCCTTTAGTGTTTCTTGTGATTACGAAGCTTTTGAGTTTAATGGAGTCCCATTTGTCAATTGTCAAGCCTTATTTCTTTGTGCAGCTGCTGTTGATGTTAAAGAAAGTCTTTTCCTACCCTACTATCTGTAGGTTGCTGCAAGTTTTCTTTCTATCACCTCCAGAGTTTTGGATTTCACGTTGAGGTTCTTTGATCCATCTGGAACTACGTTTGTGACAGGCGAAGAGGTCAGGTGTCTTTTTAATTGTCATTCTTCATAGGTGTGATCAATTTTGCGAAACACCACTGTTGAGATGCCTGTTTTCTCTCCATTGTTCTTCTTGGCCCCTTTACCTATACGGTGGCTGAAATGGTCTGTCGCCTCAGGTTTGGATCTTTCACTTTGTTCACAGAAGAAATCTTGCGTTCTGTCCCGCAACCACAACAACAAAAACTCCACTATTGCCCCATCGCACCACTGAAAACAACAATCCTCCTTCTTCATTCCCACGGAGGGGTAAGAGGGTCTCGGATTCCCTGGAACTGGAGGTTCTCCTGGAATTGGAGTTTCAGACGGCTCGGCGCCATGGGGTGCTGGGGATCGCACCGCGGTCCTCTGCAAGAGCGGTGGCACTCTTAACCACTTAGGCCATCTCTCCACCCTCTCTATTGTTTTTTAAGGCCTTATCAAGTCTACTTTGGGTTCCCAAATGCTCTTTAGTCCTGTCAACCCACCCAGTTATCATCATATAAAGAAAACTGACTCTTCCTCCTAGTGGTTATCACCTGGCTATAGTTCCTCCGTTAGCGTTAGGTCTTCTTGCCCACGCGCTCTCCCACTATGCTGGGACTTTGTCTATATTGAGCTTGTTCATGTTACCACAGTTGCTCTGAGTTCTTGATGCAACATGCCTGCTTCTGGAAAACCGTCTCCTATATTCATCTACTACCTCTCTTACTTACTCTTACCATATTCCACAGTGATTCCTTGGCCATAAGGGAGAAGGTGTGATGATATCGTGTCCCGTTTAGGGCTGAGCGTCCAATATTATATTATTCTCTGAACATTGACCAGTCATGGGTCTCTATGTCTATGTCTATGTCTATGTTAATTGGCATCTACTGCAAGAAGTTTCTCTGGTGAGAGTTGAGAGATGCCCCTATGGGTTATAACAATAAGTCATTGGAGTCAGTTAATACTATAACTGTTTAGCAAAAGAATAGTAGTTTTTGCCCTTATAGCCTGTTACTCTATCTAGCCACGGATCTTGAACCTGATAACAGTGCCAACCAAGTGTGGCTCCATCTTGGAAGTGGGACTTAAATCCAATTGAAAAGTTTCAGTGCCACTACTGCACCAGTGAGCCATATCATGCCAGACTAATTGTTTATTTTTATTTTGTATGTGCATGGATGTACTGTCTGCATTAGTTTGTGCACCCAGGTCATGCAATGCCACGAAGTTCAGAAGAGGGTGTTGGATTCCCCGACTGGAGTTAACGACAGTTCTCAGCCGCCATGTGGGGTGCTGGGATCAAACCACCAGGTCTCTGCAAGCAGTGGTCGGCCCTATCAAACGCTAGGCCATCTCTCCAGCCCCCACTGATATTTTATTGTAGCTCACAGGGCTCACAGCTGTGTGAAGTTGATGATTACTTGTCTAGTAGTATGCATATCCCCTTAATATGCTTTGATGAGAGTGAGCAAGGACATCTAGAACCCCCCAACAGTACTGGGCTCATTTCCTCTGGGTCCCCAAGTTTACTTCCTGAGAACACACACCAGTACTACTCAAAAACTGAGCCCCAGTGGCTAGAAAGGGTAAATATGACATATACTCAGGGATCTACTTATGGCCAGCTGTTTGTAGCACAACCTATAATCTCAAGTATTAAGAAGGAGGAAATATCATAAATTAATACTTTTTAAATTTTTTTATTTTTATGTGTATGAGTGTACTGTCTGCATTAAGTAGATGCACCCTGTTGTGCATGCTGCAGAAGTCAGAAGAGGGTGTTGGATTCCCTGGAACTGGAGTTAAAAATGGTTCTTAGCCACATGTGGGTGCGGAATTGAAACCCAGATCCTTGCAAGAAGAGTCAGTGACTTAACCTCTGAGCCATCTCTCCAGCCCCAATTATACTTTTAAAAACAATAAATTGGGGAGAGATGGCTAGCGGTTAAGAGCATCGACGCTCTTACAGAGGACCCGGGTTTGATCCCCAGCAACACATGGCGGCCGAGAACCGTCTGAACTCCAATTCCAGGAGAACTCCAGTTCCAGGGAATCTGAACCTCTTTTGACCTCGCGGCATTGCACGACATGGGTGTACAGCATGAAGACAGTACATTCATACACTTCATACAGAAATAAATAAAAAATTAATAAAAAAAATAAATAAAAAAAAAAATAAATTAGCTACACTTATGTAGTTTTAAGTTTTTCTTAAAAACAAGCTCATGTTATACTTTCTAGTTCTTCACAGCCATCATGTCTAGAAATAAAGAGCAGTACAAATTCAAATGAGAGTTGGAAACTTAAAGCTTTTTAGATGCTTTTTCAGTGAGACCTCTGCAACAGCCAGCAGAAAAACCAGTCAACATAGTGCAGACCCAGGACCACCACTGTGGCTTTACACTGAGACCAGTAAAATACAGCTGTTTTACAAAAGAGTGTTATTTAAAATTGTTCATAATTAATTTCATAATTTGGAAATTGTAATTAGCTAACTGACCTATGAGTTGAAATATTATGAAACTTAATAGATCTGATAGCTCTCTAGGCAAAACCGCCATGTATTATATTGAGATGGGAAAAACCAGGCTTTTCCTTGTATGCAGAAAAATTTAATTGCAAATTCCTGTCATGTGTTCAAACCTATTTCTGACAATGAAAGCAAGGCATAAGGTTTTGGCAGAACTGTGCTGCCTTGGTCTTTCTCTCATAGGTTGTGTGAGTCTGACAATGGCTATAGAATTGAGTGATGCCTCAGGAAAAAGCCTAGGAGTACTGACACACACCACACACACACACCACACACACACACACATATACACACAACACCAACACACACACACACAACACACACACACCACGGGGAGCTAAAGTTGACCAAGATTTGAAGCCTAGGTGCTGGGAGTGGCATAATCTGAGCAGAGCCTTAGGAGCTAGTTTGTTTGGTGGGAGGAAATAATTCCACCAGTTTTAAACATCCCTTTATCTAGTCATCAAACACCAGTTCAGTGCCTGCTACACATCCAGCCCTGAGGATAGAGCAACACAAGCATGGCAGTTGTGGCCTTTGAGGTGCCAAAAAACAGGACAGGACAGGAAGGACATCCAGTGATAATATATATATATATATTATATATATATTATTATATATATATAATATATCTATCTATATTGGAATCTCTTGTGCTGCTGAGCATAACAGCTTCAACTAAGTGGAATTAGTTGGACAATTCAGTTGGAAGTACATTGGAAGGTTCCTTCAGAAGATCAGTGTTGAATGTCAAGGCATGAAACTCCATCCAATATCACTGCTCCAAGACACCCAGGCAGAGCATCACACTACTTCCAAGAACAACAATGGGGAGATCTTGAAAATGGAGGATGCCACCAATTATTGCCAAGCCTAGAGGTAGGGAGACCTGGCTACTTACACTCAGAGTATTCCAGAATGAGGTAGCATCAGGCTACCCCTAGAGAGACTTACACTGTAGTAAGTAAAGATGGAAGAAGCCTAACAGTTTGTACCCTCTGTACTCTGGTTTAAGAACATTCCCAGGCCTCAGTAAGACTTGACCCAGATATCCTCCCCCTCAGCAGAAGGATACCTCTCCCCTATAGAACACTCCCATGCATTGTGATGTCTTGTCACTGTTCAGTCACTGGCCTTCGGCATCACATTACACTGAACTGCACTTGTTGGCATGTGTGTCTGGTCCTTATTCTGTACAGCTGGAAATTTTGTTTCTGTGACCTATTTAAATAAGAACATTTTAGCCATATGGGTGCTTTTTGGCCCTTCAACCTGCTGAGGACACTGTTTCAGAAGTTTGGTTTTGTTATTGTTGTTTCTAAAGTTTAAATGAAACTTCTTGAATTCCTGTCCCCACATACACCCAGAAACCTGTGTCTCTCCAGGACCTTCAAGAATTGCTGGACTCCACTAATGTCCTGGCCCTTACTCTGTATCACCCACATCTTCCATTTCCCATGTTACACACAACAAGTGAAAAACTATGGAAGGTTAAAGGTTTTGCAGAGGCACTAAATGTTCACTGTTGTCCCATTTTGGCAACATGCCTAAACAGGCCTCTTCTGGACTATCGGTCCCTGGTCTTTGTTTCTTGAGGAACAGTGATCCTCTTCCTCTACCACCTGCCTAGCTTCCCAAAAAGCTCATGTCACCTTTACATACAGCAGTTCAATATATTCTTAACTCCTACTGCAAAGGGGCAGGAAGACTGATCTCCCCAGCAAGGTAGGCATACAAACCCCAGCTTCCTCAGACCTGGCTTGAACTGACCTCTCCACATCACTCTACCACAGATGGCTAGGTGTGTCAAGCACCTAGCACCTGGCATGCGGCAAGTATTCAATTAATGCTGCTCCAGTGAGTGTCTAAGCATGCAGAGGTGGGGAGCCCTAAGCAGGTGCCAGCTCCTGATTAGTCCATCTCCAGAAGGCAAGATGTGGTTTGCAAGGCACTAAAATAAACCTGGGAAAGGAGGTTGGAACCAGATTGCCAGAGACATTAAAGTTGGGATGAGAATCTAGATTGTATTTACCAGTCAGTCAAGGTTTCTGAACTGCTAAGAAATGAGCCAGGTCCTGCCAGAGTCAGGATCTCCAGCAAGGGTGTCATCTGTGAAGGGGAATATGGTGTCATTGTATAAGCGCCTGAGGGTTTGCCATGATATCAACAAGGAGAGATGAAAGGAAGGTGTGAGTACAAAAGATGGTGGGAAAGATCGAGGAGGCAGGATGAGGGCCCACGTGACACCACACGACACGACACGGGGAGCTAAAGTTGACCAAGATTTGAAGCCTAGGTGCTGGGAGTGGCATAATCTGACGCAGAGCCTTAGGAGCTAGTTTGTTTGGTGGGAGGAAATAATTCCACCAGTTTTAAACATCCCTTTATCTAGTCATCAAACACCAGTTCAGTGCCTGCTACACATCCAGCCCTGAGGATAGAGCAACACAAGCATGGGGCAGTTGTGGCCTCTGAGCTGCCCAAAAACAGGACAGGACAGGACAGTCAGTGATAACATGATTCCTGGTGGTACAAAAGCCTCCAGGAGATAAGGGGCCCCCTATGAGAGCAGGCAATAGGATTGTGTCTGGAAACTTCTTGCAGGAAGGGTCCTGTAGACATCAGGACTTTGAGGTACCCTGGGTATTGAACATCAGTTGGGAAGCAAACAAAAGAAGAATGCAGATGTAGCACTTAGAACAGAAGGCTGATGGTGGAGACGGTGATGTGACAACTGAAGTCAAAGGAGCCCCCTTGAGCCAGGAGCCGATGTGTGGGCTTGGAGAGTACATGAGAAAGATGGACATGAGGAGACTTGGACTGGAACCTTCTCTAGGTCATGGCAGAAAGCATGCTGATCCCAGGAAACACGGGGTATGGGATACCAGGCAAGGAGGCTTGGGAACTAAAAGGTGCCCATTTGCAAGGTGTCTCAAACCTGTTCTCTGTAGTTAAGGCAATTTCCATGGTGACTTCTAGAGCTATTGCTTGCAAGACACCAGTAGTCACCATGTACACTCTGAAATCACTATACACTCTGCCTTCTGAGCTCCTGTTCACCTTGGGGAAGCAGATCAAAGGCACATGTGGACAGCAGAGTACAAGCGTCATTGCTTATCTCCACTCACAAACTATGACTCAATAGGACCTTGCCTTCCTCTTCTGCAGCAGCAAGGTAACAGCCAGCCACAGGCAACTAGAAGAATTTTTTGATGGGGAAACACAGTGCTTATCATGCAGGCAGAAATTGCAGTAGTGGGGCTGCGTGGGGTCCCTGGACCCTGGGGAAAGTTTCACGGAGAGGCTTACTTTGCCTTTGCCTTGAGCCCCTCTTAGCTCCCGGGGGTTCTCTTTTCTTTTTTTTTTTTTTTTTTTTTTTTTTTTTTTTAGTCTCAGCTGACATGTAACTCATACATAGACCAGGCTAGCCTTGATCTTACAGAGATCTGCCTACCTCTACTTCCTGAGTGCTGAGATTAAAGGCATGCATCCCTCCTAACTGGGATGCAGAGGTTTAGCCTATAGAAGGATCCAGCCCCTGTCATCATATAGCATCTCAGCGACATCAGCTGATTGCAGCATGAATTCCATCTCATAGGTTGATGAAAATATGGACAGGGAACCCAGGGAGGAAGGTAGAAGTGCAAGGTTGTCAGAAATGCGAGTACAAAGCACAGAGATTCAGCTTAGTTAGCTGGTCATGTGTGAGGCCTCTTCACAGAGATGGGAGAATAAGGCAGTAAGGCTGGGGCTATATATTATTTCAGCTCGGCCTAATGTGTCCTCAAATGTCCCTGAGTGTGAGTCCGTCCACTGAGGCCACCACCTAGAGTCCCATCCCTATGAGATACTGCCATTCGCCGCTCCTAGCAGCCATCAGTTGCCAAAAGTTCCTTAAGTGGGGTTGGGATTTCTTACCCACTTCCCCATGTCTATGCTGGGGTTTTGTCTGGTTTGAGTTTCCATAGGACTGGTGTGTGCTGTCACCACTGCTGTGAGTTCATGTGAGTGACTAACCATCTGTCTGGAAGACTGTCTCCTGGTCATCCGCCCACTCTGCCTTTTACACTCTTTCCACCCACCTCCTCTTCCACAGTGATCCTTGAGCCTTGGGAGGTAGACATTTGAAATGGGTGTTGTATTCAGGACAAGCACTCTGCAGCCTCCTGTTCTCTGCACATTGGCCAGTTGTGGGTTTCTGTGTCTGTCACTATCTGCTGCATAAGGAAACTTCTGGTAAGAGCTGAAAGATGCCTTGATCCTATGTGCTGCATTGAAGATGTATCACTTAGGGTTAGGTGTCTCAGAGCACTTATTCTCTGAGTTTGACCAGCTCTAGAACTCTATGATAGCTTCAGCAGGATGGGGCCAAGGCCGAAGGAGAGCTGAAGGAAACAGGATGGGCTGGTTCTTACTAGCTAGCAGAGAAGCAGTGTTTCAGATGTGAAATTAAGATCTTTGACCTACTGAACTGAGTATTGTGCAGGGTAAGAGAAATGGATCTAATTTCATTCTGCAGGTATATGTCCAGTATTGATAGCACCTTTTATGGAACGGGCTTTTTTCCTGTTTATGGTCTATACAGGCTATGAAACTAGAAAAGAGACTGTGAGAAAGAAAAGAGTGTTAACAGCAAGCAGGGAGGGCAGTAGACCGCATGTAACATGAAAGCAAAAAGGAGACTGCTAGGGTGAGAAGGTAGAAGAGGCAGATGGCTGGGAGAGAATAAAGGAGAATAAACGAAAACAATTGAAAATGCCATAATGAGAGCAGTTTGGCATGGTGGCACATACTTTAATCCCAGCACTCAGGAGGCAGAAGCAGGAGGATCTCTGTGAGTTTGAGGCCAGCCTGAAATAGTAAATTTCAGGTCAGCCAAGGCTACATAGTAAGATCCTGTCTCAAAAGGGAAAAAAAAAGAAAGCAAGGAAGAAAATTTCATAAAGAAATGTAATGCTTATAATGTTAATTTAAATGAAAAATACATGCGAAATTAAAAAGCAACAGGGAGACGGGAGACAGGAAAACCGTCCAAGAGAAATGAGCCATGAGCAATTGGCTGCTGAAGATGATGCTCAGAGTTGCTTGCTTGCCTGAGATTGGTAATAGACCCTTCCCATATACACCTTCTGTACCTGCTTGAAAGCCCCTCCTTTGCCCAATGTGGAGTGTTGAGTCACGTGGTAAGGACCAAAGTGGCCCTTCAAGTTCTGCCACTGCTAGGGTCCCAGTGGGTCCTTGCTGTGCTGTGTAGCACCTTGACCTTCTGAGAGGTATTTCCTTCCTATAGCAGAAGATAAATCTTTTTCTTGAAAAACGTGTTCTATCTGTGACCTGGGTGTGGTCTCCCACAGCGCTTTCTGCATGACATCAATTAGCTGAGCATATTTCCCTCTGCTTTCCTTTGCTAATATGATGACATGGAATGCCTGGTCGCTGAGGAACATAAAAACATCAGCCCCGGACTTGTGCCCTGAAGGAACTCTGGGGCACACAGAAATGGTTAAGGATTTGATAAGCCCTGTGGCTCCTTGGTTCTTCACAGCTTTGGAACTCTTTTTTTTTTTTGTTTGGCTTCCTTTTTCAGATGTGTTCTACTTCCTTCTGGAGTGTTTTTTTCTTCTCTCTATTCTTTTCTGGGTTTGTAAGTCTGTTCCTAGTTTCTTTCCGAAGTTTTTATTGTCATTGTATCACCTTGGTTCCTTTTCGAGGTTTTTCCATTCCTCTCTCCGCTTAATCTCTGGCTTTCTTCTTAGTTTTCCTTTTTCTAATTTCTCTAGCATAGGTCTGTCAAGTTATTCCTCTAAGATCTATTTCTCGGGTCACCCCAGGGGATCCATTGTAGGCTATCCCCACCGGGATAGGAGACCTTGGTGAGGTTACCTGCACTTTCCACATGTTAATCCCTTCCTGTTTGTCCCAGGCATGGGGGTTGAAATTTTTCTTTTTGTTTTTTTTTTTTCCTG
>VZQC01006250.1:1733189-1817963 GCA_009823505.1 Rhizomys pruinosus | reverse complement strand
TAGATTACTTTTTTGTTTTTTCTTTTAGTTTTTTTTCATTTTTTAACATAAGTAATAATTTTCATGAGTACAAGCATCCTTCATGTAAAACCAATTTGCAGCAGTTGTGCCCAAACCCACACAGCCCAAAGGTCCCAAATCCAGCTGGGGGGCTGTATGTTCAATCAGTGGATCAAAAGTGTCCGTCTTATATTGCTGTAGGTTCCACCATTCACACCCAATCAGCACCTTACATCTACCCCGCCCCCTCTTCTGTGCAGATTGTTCCTAGGCTTATGAAAAGAGGGGCATGGGACTCTGGTTCAATTGGCTGTTCCTTTTCATGGGCTGACAGTTTTCCAGGAAACCTTTCAGCCCTGCCTACTTAATAAGCACAGGCAATTAGATATATAGGATTTAAACAGTACTAATTGTATGGTAGGTTAGTATTGGTATAGACACCGATATTTGGATGGTATGTTAACTATGAATTACATTTTTGTAATATGAACAACAGGGGGCTATATGTGGCTTTATAAAATCTCCTAACCACTAGAGGATTTAGCTTGTGGCATCAGCCAGGGTTATTCCTCAAGGAGAGAGCAATGCCAATTAGATTTGGGTTATATACAGGCATATGGCTGCCACTGCTGCACATATTTTCCAGGCAAGGGGAGGTATAGCTGGTGCTGAACAGCGGAGTCTGTGCTGACTAAAGGAGAAACTATATTGCTTATTGGTTTAGTGGTTCTTGTTAAAACACTCTCTGGTATCCAGCAGACCAAACTGTACACTATGAAGTGCGGGTTCAAATACATCTTTTCCATTTTTACATCAGGTCTTTCAACAGGCAGGGCCTTATCGCCTCTCTTATTGCAGGTATCCAAGTTTACAGCAAGAAGCCCTAGACCTTTGGGGGGGGGGGCCTTGGATCCCCCCTGGAAACATCTATCTTGGTAGAATAATCCATTGCTAAAATCAGAGCTCTTCCTGTATAATATATTTTGCTAAATCACAGCTTAAGGAGGACTTTAGTATAATTTGGTTCTGAATAGAGAATAAGCTTTCACAGTTCTATGTTATTAGTCAATTAAGAAAAAAAAAAAAAAAGAGATTACCTCTATGACAATTGGCTCCAATTTACAATTAAAGAACGACCATCATGATCATCATAATTCCCTCTCCTTGTTCTATGAAGGAGAGGTAAGAAAATCTATCATATTAAAACTTTGTGGCCATAGAAAGTAAGTAAGTTTCATTAGGACTCACTATAAATAAGTTGTTACAAGTAGGTCCACAGAGGGGTTTGATGCCTGTAGCAGTGTGAGCTTTCATGACTTTTTCAATGTGTTAGGTGGGCCAAACTTTCTGCTGGAACTTCCTGGTACCCTACACAATGCAAAGCGTGTCTTTTCTTTCTCAGCCATTAAGTGGTGGGACGTGACCTGTGGGGACAACAAATCCTTCCAATAGTTAGTTTTAAGATTTGAATTGCAAAGTTTTTGACCAAAAGGTTCATATATATATGTATGCGCCCCCCTTTGATTTAGGTTTTTGGTTTTTTAGCCCAGGAGCTCAAAAAGGCAGTGTAGTACACTTACCTATAGGCAGGATCAAGGCACAGTTTCATCAAATTCACCCAAGCTGTTTGGGTTGGACTGCTATGGTGGAATCGGGAAGCATAAACTTTAATCTTAAGGTAAACACCTACAGGTAAAAGAGAATGCTACAAGATGATTACTGTACAACAGAAAAGGAAAGAGATAGTTGTAGTGCCCACCCAAAAAAGTAGTGTTATACAGATTAAGAGTAAAACAAAATGGTCGGACAACAATTTATATTTCAATTACTAAGGGCAATACCGTTTTTAATCAGAAACTTTAAACCCATGGCCTTACTATAACACTATTTACTTTTACTAGTCAACCCACCATGTAACCTGCAGGCAGGTCTGGGCAAATTGGATACTTGTGTGATAACGTCATGTCTGATACCATTAATGATATAGACCCTGTCTCCCTCTCCCGCCCCTCCCAAACCTCCCGTTCCCCATTTCATCAGTTTTCGATGCAGTGTTTCTGGTTGTTCTTTTAATACTGATCCCTCTCCACAGATATTACAAATCGGTTATTAGCGTAGAGTACAGACGATGGGGATTCCATCGGCTCATTGATGGGACGTATTACTTAATATAATATCTGCAGCTAATAAATTTAATCTGAAAAAGTTAATGCATGTTTGTTTCTTTACTTTACTGCTGAATAGAACTCCAGTGTAAATGACCATTTTTTCCATACCGTCATTTGGGGGCTTTGGGTTGGTTAGCTTTTTGCTATGTGTTGAACAGAGCTGCAATAATATAGCTGTGCATGTATTTTGCAGTAGAAGATGAGGTTTGTGGGTATTATATTACCCAGGAGTGGTATGGAACAGGGTTCAAATAGCAAGCTTATTTTGAGTCTTCCGGGTTCTTCCACACTGCTTCCATAGTGGCTGTACAAGTTTATATTCCCACCAGCACAATGGATGAGTGTCCCCTTCTCCCCACAACCTCTCAGCACTTGTAACATTTGTTTTCTTGATCCTGGCCAATCTTATTGGAATGAGATGATATCTTAGAGTTGTCTTAATTTGCATTTCCCTAATTATTTAGTGATTGAACAGTTTTTAAGATGTTTCTCAGCCATCTCTAATCCTCCTCTGTGAAGTCTTATTCTCAGTTCTTTGCTTCACATCTTTGAGTGGTTCATTTGTTGTATTCTTTCTTTGTTTTTCGAGTAGCTTGTATACTCTGGAAATTAATCCTTTGTCAGATGTATCTGCAGTGAAGGTTTCCTCCCATCTCTGGGTTTCTCTTCACTTCCTTTATTTTTCTTTTGATGTAACAGAGCTTTTGAGTTTAATGAAGTGCCCATTTTTCAATTGTCAATCCTATTTTTTGTGCAGCTGCTGTCTGATTTAGGAAGTCTTTTCCTATGCCTATGTCATTGTATCTGTGGCCAGTGTTTTTCTTCTATTCACCTCCAGAGTTTTGGGATTTAGGTTGAGGTCTTCGATCCACCCGGAATTGACTTTTGTACAAGGCGAGGTAGGTAGGGGTTTAATTTCATTCTTCTAAGGTGGTGATTTAGTTTTGCAAACTACCATTCCTGAAGATGCTGTCTTTCATTGTTTCTTCTTGGACCCCCTTGTAAAATACGGACTGTGTGTGCTGAATATTTATGTGCCTCGGTTTTGATACTTCAGTTTTATTCCACATGGCAACAGGTCAGTTTGTTGCCATAGTGTACCCAGCTGCTTTTATGGACTATAGAACTGTAGTATAGTCTTGATGTATGGTTAGCGATCCCCCTCTTTTTATTTTTGCTCAGGGTTTGCTTTTGGCCTATCTCGGGGTCTTTTTTTTCCAATATGAAATTGAGGATTTTTTTCCAGGGCCCGTTGAAGTAAGCCTCTGTGGGATTCTGATGAGATGCATTAAATCTGTGCAGGTTTGGGTTTTAGGATACTAGAATTCTGGACATTTTAATAACTTTATTTTCCCATCCATGAGTGTGTGGATAGCATTAGTGTCAACTGCCACACACCTGGTTCGAGGAGCCTCAATTGGGGGAATCTGGGCTCCCATTCGGATTGGCCGTGGGCCATCTGTGTAGGATATCGTTTGATGGTCGAGCCAGTGTGGGAGGGCCCAGCCGCACCTGAGTGTTGACTGCCAAACCGGGCAGTGGGTGCTGTTTGTCTATGGTGATAAGAAGGTGGGCGGGGGCCATGAGCTGGTGACACGAAGCCATGTAAACAACATTTTTCCTCCATGGCTGTGGCTCAGCTCCCTGCTCTCTAGGTTCCTGCCCCTGGAGTTCCTCCTTGGGTTCCTCAGTGATGAAGGACAACTGTGACCCAGGATGATTGTAAACTGGAATCAACCCTTTCCTCCCCAAGTGGTGTCAGAGAGTGTTTTGTCACCCGCCAATGGAATGGAACAAACGACAAACAATGAGCTCCATGGGAGTTCTTTCTATCTTCTTGTGTCTTCCTCAATGTCCTTCTTTAAAGATTTAAAAAAAAAAAAAAAAAATTGTAGAGATCCTTGGTGTCTTTGGTTAGGTTTGTTCCTATGTACTTTATTGTTTTTGTGGCTATTGTAAGTGGGAAGGTCTCAGTGGAATTCTTTATTCAGTTGCTTGTTGTTGGTTGTAAAGAAAAAGCTACTGATTTTTTTTAGGTTATTTGTATCCTGCCACTTTACTGAGGTTCTTAATCATTTCTAGGAGTTTTCTGGTGGAGTTTCTTAGTTGTACCTTAGGTAGACAATCATTATCATCAGCAAATAAAAGGGATAGATTGACTTACTCTTTTCCAACTAGTAACTCCTTTCATTTCCTTTTCTTGCCTTATTGCGCTAGCAAGGGTTTCAAACACTATATTGAAAAACAGAGTGGGGACAGGGGGCAGACTTGCTGACTTCCTCTAACCCTTTAGGGAATGCTTCTGCTTCATTTCCCATTTTAGGTATGATATAAGCTGTCGGGGTTCATTGTTAGTATGGCTGTTGATTTTTAAATTGACGGAATGATCCCTCCATGTCACAATTCTCTAGGTGGACTTTAAAAATAATTGAAGGGATGCTGGATTTTTTGTCAAAGGCCTTCTCTGCGTCAATTGAGATTGATGGTGTGTTTTTCGTCTTTCAGTAAATCTCTATCATGATGATCGGTATTTATTGATTCTTGTATGCTCGAGCCATACTGAATCTCGGGCAATGAACCCAAATCTTCGGGTCATGATGATGAGCTTCTTGATGGGGTTCTTGTTATTTGAGATTTGCCGTGATTCGGTTTAGAATTTTGGCCATCTGTGTTCATTAGGGGATGGGCTCTTATAGTTCTCCTTTTTGGTTGTAATCTTGTACCTTGGTTTTGTTTCATAGGTGAGCTGGTCATCGAAGGAATTGGGAGAATCCCTCTGTTTATATCCTTCTAAAACAACTTGAGTATTAATGTTTGTAAGTCTTTTTTGAAAATATCCTTTTTAAGAAATGTTTCCACATTGGAAACCCTATGAGCGCTGGGATTCTTTTTGGTGGAGGAGGGCTTACATTTTATTGCTGGCTATCCTGTGAAACTAATCTTCTGTATCTATACTGGTTCCTATTATAGGCTGTCGATATCTCATCTGTGTAGTTGGCTCTTGTAGCCATGTTTCCCCAGGATTCAAGTATAATCTCCTCCATTCTTGTCTCGGTTTTTGTACAAAACTTAGGAGAGTTTAGGTTTTGTGAATAGTATTCCCATATGTTTTTATTGGATCTTTTCATTGTCTGTGTGATATTTCCCCTATTCAGATGCCAATCACAAATGTCTTTTCACTATGTTGAAGGCTTGTTTTGCTTGCCTCCTTCCAATGCTTTTTTTCCCCTCCTTGTTTATGGAGTGTTGACTTGTCTAGGTTTCAGGCTTTCAATTTTGTTTATATATTGGATATTGGAAGTCTAAGCCACTCTTCCCTTCCTGTTCTGAGGGTTTTCCAAAAAAAAAATCCACTTGGATACTCTCTCCTCAATTCCAGTTTGGGGGGGGGTAAATATTACTGACTTAGCCCGTGCCCCGCCGGTACCTGTTTGGAGCGAGGCCTGGGCTCCTGTGCTTCACGTGGTCTTAGCAAGACCTCAGCCTGAGCCCCCTGCACACAGACTCACAATGACGCCAGATGCAAAGGGCGGCTGCGCCCAGACAGTCACACCCTACAAGGGTTTCAGGTTTGGACCCAAGCAGGCCGACTCATGGCTCCCCTGCTACGAACCAGCAAATCAACTATCCAGCAGCCCAAGAAACAATCTACCCTAAGTTCTACCTGTCTGGAGCGAGGTCCAGGCTCCTGTGCTTCAGGTGGTCTTAGCAAGACCCCAGCCTGAGCCCCCTGCACACAGACTCACAATGGCACCCTCACAGCTTTGGAACTCTTGACAGACAGGATATTGTTGCAGGCCCAGGACAAACTAAATGAGTCTGATTACCAGCATTCCCCAAATGGAACCCCAAGACCACCTGAAGGCAGAGTCCAAGTGCCCAAATTTAATTGTGTGTGGTGTGTGTGTGTGTGTGTGTGGTGTGTCTATGGGTAGACATGTATGTGCACTCTCATCCATGTATGTGTGGAGGCCAGAGTTCGGCATCTGTATCCTCCGTCTAGTGCTCTCCACTTTAATTTTTGAGACAGTTTCTCACTGAAACAAGCTCACTGACTAGAAGACTGGTTGGCCAGCAAGCCCTGTGATCTACTTGTTCCCACCCCAACCTGGGGTTTCAGATGCACCGAACTGTGCCCAGTTGTGGCTTTTTTGTCTTGTTCTGTTTTGGTTTTTGTGGGTACTAGGGATCTGAACTCAGGTCCTGAAGACTGTGCCCCAAATACTTTACCCAGTGAGTATCTCCTCAGCATAAATTTGTTTGTTTGTTTGTTTGTTTGTTTTTAGACAGTTTCTCTAGGTAGTTTGGACTAGCCCAGAACTTGCTACATGTGCCAAGCTAGCATCTAACCCACCATCCTCCTGCCTTTGCCTCCTGAGTGCTGAGGTTACAGATATGTAACACCAACACCACAGCCAGCTCAGAGACATTTCTTGACAAAGCTGCAAATCACTGCTATACTGTGGAGTGACCATCAGTGTAACAGCTTCCTCATGACACTCTAAAAACATAATCTGAAATACAGGGCATCTGACCAGCAGTCCTGAGCCCTTCCCAAGTGTTTGTCTATCAGTTAGGACTCTGCATCCCCATCATCTTGGTAGTCCTGACCTCCATAACCCAATTTTCCTTATAGCTCTTAGCCCTACCTAGTTTCTCTTTGCCTGTATGGTGACAGCACTTCCATAAGGGGGCATGAGTCACCTGCTGGATAAGTAAATCAGTACTATGGAGATGCCAAATTGTATTCAAAGTAGACTGAGCTACACTGTGAGACAGCCCACTCTACAGCTCCTAAGAATTGCATCAAGTACCCAGTTGCCCAGTCACAGTGCCCTGTCTAACTTGGCCTCCTCTCCTGTGTGGGTTGGTTGCAAAGCATGGAAGAAGGCAGAAATGAGTGTGAGGTGTGGAACAAGGCTGAGGAAACACGTGGAGTTGGGGGGAGGGTGACTGGGTGTGTGACCTCCCTCTGTGGCAAGTACTTAGCGTGTCATATCCAGGCCATGATACAGGTGGTAGAATAAATAAGGAGCTCAGACCACCAAGAATTGTGAATCTAGAATTCCAACCTGAGTTGCTTCTATCTGAAATGGCCCATGCTTTTTTTTTTTTTTAATGTGTATGACTGTACTGTCTGCATGCAGGTTGGTGCACCCGTGTCCTGCAATGCTGCGGAGGTCAGAAGAGGGCATCAGATTCCCCTGGAATTGGAGTTAAAGATGGTTCTTAGCCGCCATGTGGGTGCTGGGAATCGAACCCGGATTCTCTGCAAGAGCAGTCTGTGTTCTTAACCACTGAGCCACCTCTCCAACCCCAGCCCATGCTTTTATAGTGTAAAGAAATGAGTAGGAGGGGCTGGAGAGATGGCTTAGCGGTTAAGAGCCCCAACTGCTCTTGCAGAGGACCCGGGTTCAATTCCCAGCACCCACATGGCAGCTAAGAACCGTCTTTAACTCCAATTCCAGGGGAATCTGACGCCCTCTTCTGACCTCCGCAGCATTGCATGACATAGGTGCACAGACCTACATGTAGACAATACATTCATACACCAAGAAAGAAAGAAAGAAAGAAAGAAAGAAAGAAAGAAAGAAAGAAAGAAAGAAGGAGAGAGAGAGAGAGAGAGAGAGGCAGGAAGGAAAGGAGAGAGAGAGAGAGAGAGAGAGAGGGAGAGAGACAAGAAGGATGGATGGGAGGGAGGGGGAGGGAGGGAGAAGGAAGGAAGTGAGGGGAGTGAGGGAGGGAGGGAGGAGGAAGGAAAGGAAAAGGAAGAAGTAAAGGAAGAGAGGAAAAAGGAAGGAAGGAAAAGGAAGGAAGAAAAGGAAGGAAGGAAGGAAGGAAGGAAGGAAGGAAGGAAGGAAGGAAGGAAGGAAGGAAGGAAGGAATGAGTAGGAATAAGAGGCTTCTGGGCTCTAGGAAACATCCTGCCTGTGAAAAAGAAGAGAGCTACAGCTGACAGAGCTGTGCGGCTTACATAGGGGACATTTGGAGCCAAAATCACAGAACCACTATGGAAGACCTGAATGTCCTTCCAAAGGGCTTAGTCTGATTCCCTTGGCTCTGATAGAGCCATAAGGACACACACTGACAGTAGCTACTATTTATTGACCCTTTTGTGTTATCTCTCCTCTTTATCATCAGCAGATGTGGTATTAGAGGCCCATTGAGGGTCAGGTCATTCAGAAACTACTGGTCAGAACTGGAATTCAGCTTACAAAGATCTGACAGTAAAATTCATGCTGAGCTACTGCCAATTGCTGTGTACCTGGGGTCTACCCCCAGCAAGAGGGGAGAGTCCCACTCTGCTCTGAGCCACCCCGACCGCTACAGCAATTCCTGGAAGGTTCTCAGAACCCCTTTATGCCTCGAAGTTCGTCCTATACTTAGATGCCTATCCTTGCTCTTTGCCTTCCTACTTCCCGCTCATTCTTCACTGCCCTGCTGAAAACTGCAAAGTGTTTTCTCAGTCTCCTCACCTTACTGGGCTGTGTACCCTTCCTCTGGTTCCAATGAAGGGAGCTTGATCCTAGCAGTTTTAGGGAAGAATCTTTGACAGGTTATCCCATTATTTATTCCATATGTGCCTCAGTAGCCTACCGAACATAGGGCACCATTATGGCCCACTACAGTGCCCATTCTCCTTCCTTTTCATGTACCTCTTAAAGTGGCAACCCTGCCCTGCTAGTCATTCTAAATGTATCCCCAAGCATGGGTACCTGTGAGCTCTTGCCATCTGCTCACTGGGCCACTGACCTTGAGCTCCTTGAGGGCCATGTATCTGTGGCCACTGAGTATACAAATGAATGACAAATGTCTCCAAGATTCAATAATAAAATAGATGGGAAGTTCCTTTGTATCAGCTGTTAGTGTCATTACTAGGGCAGTGATATTTGAGGTAACCCTTTCTTTCTGAACTGTCACTAGCTAAACTCAAAAATGAAGTTGATTTGGGTAAAGTCTTCAGCTCCCTTGCATTCTCCAGACTTGCTTTTCTCCTGTCCAGGTGTATAGACCCTGATGGTATGGTCCTTCATGCTATAGACCCGAAAATAACAAAAGTCTACACTTTCAGGAGCAGTTGTATTTCTGAATGTCATGGTGGCATAACTAAGATTCCGACCAGCCGGGCATGGTGGCGCACACCTTTAATCCTAGCACTTGGGAGGCAGAGGCAGGTGGATCTTTGTGAGTCAAAGGCCAGCCTGGTCTACAGAGTGAGTTCCAGGACAGCTGGGGCTACAGGGAGACCCTGTCTCGAAAAGACCAAAAAAAAAAAAAGATTCCGACCATGGCTTTAGTTCCGTGAGTTAAAGTATTTTCAGAGAAAAGAGTATTGAGAAGACAGGGTCAGATTCCAGACATGGAAGTTTCTCAAGCTCCAAAGTTCCCATGCGAGGAAGTTCTTTGTATTCTTTGTGGTCTTAGAAAGCAGCAGTTCCTTGAAGAATCTGCACCAGAGCTTAGTTCTACTGGAGCAAGTCTGCTGGGAGTGTCTTAGCTTGGACCGCCAGGGGCTGCTAGACAGAGAAATCTCCTTCCGTGGGAAAATGACATGTTGTCTTTGTTTACTCATAAATACAAAGTCCAGGATCATAACTGTTCTCGGTAGTGCCCCAGGAACCCATATTAGTCAATCAGAGATGCTTTGTCTTCCACCTCTACAAAACCATCCATCGCCAGCTGGAAAAGACAATTAAATTATTTTTGCTCTTAAAATCCTGAGCTTTCCACAGTAGTGCACTGCTTTGTGCTTATGTCAGCCTCACATTCTGTGATAGCCCACCTTATTTTCTCATCTTAGACTCTCAATCTGTATGGGCCCTAATCTAATGGATACAAGTGGTTTAGCTAGCAGCCTTTGTGCTTCTAGACCTTCATGGACTGAAGACATATTCTCTTTGTCTTTTCTATTTTTCTAGTACTGAGAGAACAAGGCCCTTCATTCTCAGTACTAGAAAAATAGAAAAGACAAAGAGAAGCACAAAGGCTTTCTACCCCTAAACTATAACCTCAGACCTTGCTTTTTTTTTAGACATGGTATCACTGTGTATTCCTGGCTGGCCTTGAATTTACTATATAGACTAGGCTAGCTTTGAACTCACAAAGATCTGCTTGCCTCCGCTCTCCAAGGGCTGGGATTAAAGATACATACCGCCACATCTAGCCTTGACCTTGCTTCTTTAAGAGAGAGAGTCTCCCTGCATGGCCAGGGCTTACTTGGAATCCACTGTGTAGCCAAGGTTAACCTCAAACTCATGTTCCTCCTGCCTCCACCTTCCAAGTGCTGGAATCAAAAGTATGTATCACCATGACAGCTCTATCTTGGTCTTTAATGAGTTCTTTCTCAGGGGACATAATTCATCCTTACCCACAGCTTCTATTTGGGGGTGAATTAAACTGCCCAACTAAAGAGAGAAGATTGCTGAGGGAGGTGGTGTAGTCACAGGCTAATAACCTAGTCCTTGCCATCGGATAGGCCTGGCTTGAATCTGGGTTCCACTGTAGTGGCAATGAGCAAGTTACTAATTTACTGGACCTCAGTTTCCTTGCCTACCATGTAGGATGGTTAGAAGGAAAAGCAAACATGGAGTGTACAATGGGCTGGGAAGATGGGACAGAAGAGAAGCCTAATAAATTAATGTTGGCTCTAAAGGGTCCCTGGTTCCCCACCACTAAACCAGGTGAAAACCTATTCTGAGCAAGGGGTAGGGGCTCACTGGCACACTTCAGAAGAATACTCACTGGCTAGAGGCGTCTTAGCCAGCAGCAGTTGCTACTAGGTCAGGCCCGTGGATGTTGTGTGTCACTGGAGAATTTTTCTCCTTCCTTTTCTCATTACTTATTAATGGTGCAAATACTTCAGTGGCATGCTTTACCCAGGGCAATCAGATGATACCAGTGTCCATTTAATAGCCATAACATAGTTCCTACACTCATAGAGCCTGACTTGTAGTAAAAGGTCCCAGAATGCCCAGGCATGTCTTCATGGGAGAGTTGGGAGTACTAGTTCCTTTAGAGACTTGTTTAGCACTCTAGTACCAAAGCCAGGCCTGTGCCTTGGAGCTTTGTGAAGCCAGTCTGAAAAGCTTGTCCCAGGCTATGAAGCTCAGGTCAGATGCCTACAGGAATGCCAAGCCAGGAAAGGCCTGCCACTAACCTGTGCCACCAGAGGTGTGCTCCCCTAACCACTCAGCTCAACTCAGTTCTGGGAACCAACCAGGGCAACCCAGTGAAGATATGTCAGCTTTGTCCACCAGTAAGTAATCTCTGGAAAACGTATGTGGCCAGAATTCTAAAGCCATGCTAGATTTGTGGTGACTCTGTCCCTCTTTCCTGGGTTTATCTGCAGAGTGCATCCTATGTGTCAAAAAAAAAGAGGCTCCTGCTTGGAGTTTTGTCAACTGATAAAGCTAGAGGAGGCCTAGGGAGATGGTAATTCCTTGAGCAGATAGCTTGGACTATGAGGAAATTAGCCTCTAACATTGCTTCTAACATTTGAGGGTGTCTCTGTACCATCATCTCCCAGGCCCCTTTGTCACTAGGAGTGATGATGAAGTGGCATACTGTTCAGGAAATACTCTGTAGGTAAAATGTCTTCAGAGAAAAGGGCCTAACTAGGGGCTGGAGAGATAGCCTAGAGGTTAAGAGCGCCCACTGCTCTTGCGGAGGACCCGGGTTTGATCCCCAGCACCCACATTGCGGCTGAAAACCATCTGTAACTCCAATTCCAGGAGAACTCCAATTCCAGGGGAATCCGACACCCTCTTCTGACCTCTGCGGCATTGCACAACACAGGTGCACAAACCTACATGCAGATAATACATTCATACACATAGAAAATAAATAAATAAAATTTTTTTTAAAAAAGGGTCTAACTAAAAGAGTTGTGTCCCAAAGACAGGGTTAGGGCTAGAGTAGTGCTTAGGGCTTAGTGTCTGTGGTAGAGTTATTGCATAGCATGAGGAAGCTCTGGGATCATCCCCAACACACACACACACACACACACACACACACACACAAATCAGCATAATCATCACAATTAATTAAATCCCTTAATAAAAACAGGCCCCATTTGAAACAGAGAAAGGCAGATCATTGGCACATACAGGATGTAGCAGCCTAGCTCTGCAGAGTGGCAGTAATTATACAACAAGGCATGATTTTTATAGTCCCATAGTCAATAATTTCTCACATTTGGACAGAGTTGTCATTTCCAAAGCATGTTCACATACACTAAAGTTCTGTTTTAGTCAAGCTGGCAAGTACGATCTCAGTTCATTTGGTCTGTGGTCAGGAAGCCGCACTCTATCACAGACCACCATTTAGATCAGGCCTTGTCAGCGAGGCCAGCACTAAGGGCAAACAAAGCACCTGCCAAGGGCGACTGTGCAGGGTGTCACACTTGGAGTCCCCACCAAAGCTTTCATCAAAGTCGGCCTGATTATTTTCCACTGCATCTTCCTGAAAGGATGTTATGATTTTCTAGATGTTTGGTGGCTGGCGATAAATCAAGCTTTTATGATGTCATGTGAAAGGCCACCTCTCGGACTTCCTCTGGCTGCAAGTAGAGAATAAAAGCGGGACGTGTTGGTAGAACTCAGTGAACACAGCTTGGCTTAACCCTTTCCTCACTTGTCTACCAGCTTGGATCACAGAAGAAAGCAAGCAAGCCTTCCTTTCATATGAATAGCCAGAATTCATGAAAACGAGCTGCTTTCTGGGTGCTAAGCTAACTTCTTCAGCTGAGGACATTGGCATCAAATCATGAGTCATGATGAGATGCATTCCGTGGGATGACAGAAAAGGTTGTCAGTAGTTTTACAAAAGCAACCTTTAGAGAGTCCTTGTTTTATAGTTGGAAATAACTTTTCCTGAAACAGGGTTAATACACAATGCCAGTAATGCCATAGTGAAATGTCTTGTAATATAAATTCATCTGTCCCTGTGAGAGAAAAAACAGTTCTCATTTAAGTCAGAATCCTGGAACACCTCTGTAAATCCTTGTTCCCTCACCCACATCCGATCCATCCATAAGTGTTTCTCTGTTCTGCCTCCCCAGTTACTCCCTCTGGCCACACTTTCTACCACCGCTGTCATCCAGACACCTCATCTCTCCCCATTTCTGTGGCCTGGATGTCTTAGCTGATCTCCTCTCCTCCCCGTGATCCCTTTGTTTTACCATACTATATACAGCTGTCTCTGAAAACCTCCAGCAGAGTATTTGGCCCCAGTGCTTACTCTCTCCAGGCTCAGAGAAAAGTCCAAACTCCCTGCTGTCAGTGCTATAATGGCAAGAGGCTGCTTCTCTATAGAAGAGTGGTCCTTGGCAGAGACATACACATAGACATGGCCAAAACCCTTTAAGTAAAAGCAGGTTCCAGTGGTATGCCCCATCCTCCTGAGAGCTACTTAGGATGGAGGCTCAACCAGCCTACAAGAGTTTGGGCTCCAGCTTCCTTCTAACCAGAAGGAAGTGAAGGGTGAGGCAGCATCTCAGTAACCCTCAGAGATCCTTGCTGTTCTCAGTTGGCCAGAAGAGAGGCAGCCCTTAGTGCACACTCACTGGATACCAGAGTAGCACAGCCAGGGTCCTGGCCTCCCAGAGACAGCTAGTTGTCATTCTGTGTCTCCACTGCAGTAGTCCAGACTTGGCTCCTATATAACAGCCAGGTATTTACAGGCTATATACCCCAAATATCAAAGAGCAAATTTTTGGAGGCAGAGGGGTCATGCATAAGAGTTGTAGTACTAAGACAGAAATAACTGTCCCGTAAATCCACGCGTGCTCTGAAAGTCATTCTCACTCTTGAAAATCCGGTTGCCTACCAAAATTCAGACTTTTCCATAAATTACTTAAGTCAGCTTTTTAGACCATTGCAGGCTGGCCTTGATCTCACAGTGATCTGCCTGACTCTGCCTCCTGAATGCTGAGATTAAAGGTGTGTACCACCACACCTGGTGTCAGCCAGTGTTTTAACTGTGGCCCATAGACTTAAACTCTACAGGACAGTAGGTGTGATTCAGGGAGCACAGGCATACAGCAACATGGCTTCTACAGAGAAAGGCCTTGGCTCCATAAGTCTTTTTGACCCTCTCCAACCTTATCATAGGCTGCTTATCCCTTGCTCATATGTGCACAGGTGATGGGCTGATCTCTACTCCTCAGCTGAGGTGCTGCTCCCTAAAAGCCTTCATACTAGTGGTGCCCCCAAGAAACCCTCCCACCTACATCTTAATGTGGCAAGCTTCTTACCATTCAGGTCTCCGATCAGGTATCTCCTGTATAGAATGCCCCACCCCTTAGGCAGCAGGCAGCATTGTCCCCACACTCCCCATTACCTGCCAGCCTCCTTGTATCTCTGTGTGCCCCTTGCCATCTCCTCCAGTCCAGCACAGGTGCCATGACAGCCAAGGCCTTGCCTAGTCCATAGTTGCTTCCCTGATGCTTGAAGAGCCAGTGTCTGGCAACAGACCACAAGGTTGCAAAAATATGTGCAATATTTGGAGAAAAGCAGAATGTAAAATCGTGGATCGTTCTCTTTAGAAAATGAAGACCTAACAATAAAACTTGATCCCTGGAGTGTGTCATCAGGGATAGACCAGTTGCTTGCCTAATATGACTGAAGACCTAGATTTGATCTCCAACACCACAAGGGGAAAAATAAAGGTGCTGGCAACTGTTCATGTGTAGTCCTGAATTCTCACAACTATCCTGTGCAGTAGACAGTGGTTATGTCAGTTTTACAGATTTGTAATCTGAAGGTCAAAGATGTTCAGAAACCACTTAGTAATTGAGCCCTGACAGGAGTTCCCTCCAGTGATATCTCTGTGCTGTTAGCAATGTCTAACAATGTTTTTAATGAGAGGAAATGTACAGTGAAATGCACAAATTAACTATAGTTGGATCAGCTCTATCAAATACATGGGCTTCTGTAATTTATGCTCCCCACATAGGGAGTATTCATTCTATCTCCCCTCATTGTTTCCTGAACCTTCCTAGTCAGTACCCCTCCCTGCAGCCACTACTCCCTTTCTATCACCATGGGTGAGTTTGGCCTTTTCTAGCATTACACATACCTTGAGTTGCACAGTTGCCTGCTTTTCTGTGTCAGCTTCTTTTATCAAGCACTGGCATGTATTGATACATCTATATACCAACACAATATTATTTAGAGGTCTCTTTACCATTCACATTAATGGAACATAAATATACTGCTTACACTATTTTCCCAGGAGGGCTCAGTCCTTTGAGCACTGTGACTGCTGGACAAAGAATCAGAAATGCTCCCTTCTAGTCCAAGCCCCTGCCACTAGATGGCTTTGTGACATTAGTGACATTAAGCAGATTATCTATCTGGCTGAAATATCTGTACAGATAGGAATAGGGATTCTGTTCCTCTTACGGAGAAATGGAGGAATGCCAAGTAACTCTATGGTATAGATCCCTACAATCAGCTAACTCCCGTAGCCATACAGAAGGCAAGCAACTGGAGAGGAAGTTAAGTCAGAAAAAACTAAAGATTTGTCCTAATGGTCACCTTTCCTTTCTGTCCCCCAAGAAGTTCATGGGCAAATGTCGGAGTAGTGGTCTTAATTTTTCTTCAAGAAAGCCCCTGAGAAAGCCATCAGAATGCAAGATTTGTCTGTAGCCATTTATACACGTAGTCCTAGAGTCTCAAGGAGAAATGAGGGAAATAGGTGTGGGAATATGTGGGTGTGCATTTGAATGATTCTCTAGGTCATTTTTCTTTCATTTAGGAGAAAGGGATGGAGGGAAGCTTAGATAGGTGGATGATTGAAAAGAAATTTCTTGAAGGGGCCAGAGAGATGGCTCAGCGGATAAGAGCACCGACTGCTCTTACATAGGACCTGGGTTCGATCCCCAGCACCCACATGGTGGCTAAGAACCATCTTTAACTCCAGTTCCAGGGGAATCCTACACCCTCTTCTGACCTCTGTGGCATTGCACGACACGAGTGCACCAACCTACATGCAGACAGTATACTCATACACATAAAAAAAATAATAAATATATATATATATAATTCTAAAAAAAAAGAAAGGAAATTTCTTGAATTAAAGAACCTTAATATACAATATAAGTTGAGGAAAACCCTAAAGAAAAACTATCCCCATTGTATTGTAAGGATATTTGTATTGTTTACAATGTTCTTTGGCACTGATGTTCAAAATAAGGTGGGGGTTTTCTGAAAGATGGTAGGTAGATTGCTTAACAACAAGAAGGAAACAAGCTTATGGAAAATTGCCTTTGTCTTGGTCAATTTGGGATGCCCTGTGGCCTAAGCTGCCTTCCCGGATGAGAGGGTGCAGGCTCAAGATAAGCCAGATGACAGAGTTTAGCTTTTAGCTCTAAGATACTTTGTAGAGAACTTTCATCTCTAGGAAAGAGGCCTCCAAAGCAGATACGAAATCTCTTGAGTTGCATCTTGAGTGTGGCTGTCTTCAGGTTTAATTAGCTGAACTTGCAAAGTGCTTCGAGGGCAGAAAGTGCTAAGTGGCAAAGGAAATGGAGCCTTAGTCTTGTGTCCAGAGCGCCACTTGCCAATTATGTCACAACAGTCCCTAATCGGTCCACTTAAAGGTGCTTTATCTCCTTTCCTCAGGGTCTGTGCCACCTCCTACCAGCATGGGCAAATCTTTACACCCCAGATCCAGTTATTAACAGTAACTAGTAATTTCCAAAGAGGATGGTGCTGACTTTGAAGCCTGGAATGCTGAGGTCACTAACAACCTTGTCTCCCTGTCATTAAGTGGCCCCTGCATTACAAGTGTGAGTCAGTTACCTCCCCATCAGCTGGTCAGGATGAACTTCAGTCAAGGAACTAGGACCAGAGGCCTCCAGTTATAGCAACACATTCAGCTCACTTTCTCTGGATTGATGCTACTGGAAGCACAACTTCAAGAACCAGTGCTAACAAAAAAGTCAATTCTGTGATTACAATTGTAGACATAGAAGTACAGAGACACTGTAAATCATAAATATGTATGCCCCAAATGACATCCTCAAAGTCTTAATCTGTAACCTGTGAGTAGAATGCTCTCCCAAACTACAGGCACTGCTTCTTTTTTTTTTTTAATTTTATTTATTTTTGTATGTGTATGAATGTACTGTCTGCATGTAGGTTTGTGCACCCGTGTCATGCAATGCCGCGGAGCTCAGAAGAGGGTCTCGGATTCCCCTGGAACTGGAGTTCTCCTGGAATTGGAGTTACAGACGGTTCTCAGCCTCCATGTGGGTGCTGGGGAATCGATCCCAGGTCCTCTGCAAGAGCAGTCGGTGCTCTTAACTGCTAGGCCATCTCTCTAGCCCCAGGCACTGCTTCTTAAGAATATCTTCTGTACTGGGCATGGTGGCGCACGCCTTTAATCCTATCACTTGGGAGGCAGAGGCAGGAGGATCTTTGTGAGTTCAAGGCCAGCCTGGTCTACAGAGTGAGTTCCAGGACAGCTCGGGCTACAAGGAGACCCTGTCTCGAAAAGACCAAAAAAAAAAAAAGAATACCTTCTGCTTAGTTAGTTATTTCAAAGTGGGCCTAGTTCAGTGGGCTGAGCCCTGGTCCCACAGGGTTACACAGGCCAGAAGAATGTTCCTGGATTACTTCCCACTTCTCTGCCCCAGTCAAAGGCTCTATAGCAGGTGGGAGATGCAGCAGGCAATGATGGAGACTTCCAAGCTGCTAAAGGAAAAGCTACAATTAGGTTGGTATGAATGGTGTCATGTGTGTGAGCCAGTCCACAAAGTAGAATGGACCTCTGCCCATGTCTCAAGCATGTTGGCCCAAAAGGACTTGCTCAAGACTCTCATCAAAATTCTGATGCTGCACACCTATAGTCCCAGCACTCAGGAGGCAGAGGCAGGCAAATCTCAGTGAGAAAAAAACCAGCCTGGTCCTCATAGTGAGTTTTAGGCCAGGTCGGGCCACAGGGAGACCCTGTCTCAAAAAGACCAGACCAAAAAGACTAGAAAAGAAGGAAAGAAGGAAGAGAAGAAAGGAGGGAAGAAGGGAGAAGGAGGGAGGGAGGGAGGGAGGGAGGGAGGGAGGGAGAGAAGGAAGGAAGGAAGGAAGGAAGGAAGGAAGGAAGGAAGGAAGGAAGGAAGGAAGGAAGGAAGGAAGGAAGGAAGGAAAAACTCTGATGGGAAGTTAGTAAGTTCAGAGCCTGTACTTCCCCCAAATACAGTTCTCTGTCAGCTTCTTCTGAGGATTGGTTCAAAGACACCAAAATCTTCAGACACCAAAGCCCCTTGTGTAAAATGATGTAGTATTTGCAGACCTATGGATGTCCTACACTCATTGAATCATCCTAGGTAACTTACAGTATCTACTGCAGTGTAAATGCTGTGTCAATACTTGTTATATTATTAGGGAGTAATGGCAAAAAATCTGCACATCTTCAGTACAAATGTCAGTTTTTCCACTTTTGATCAATGGCTGGTTGTACCTGCAAAGTCCACAGATTCATAGAGTCAGCTATAATTAGGTTGTCTGTGTAGTTTATAAACCCCTTTGCCTAACTGTATTTCTCTTCTTATGCCAACTATTTTTTTATAAAATATTTTATTGATGTTTTATGTATTTCATATATCATTTCTCAGTCCAATTTAGACACATTCCCCTTTCCATGCCCCCCACCCCAGTTCATGCATTCTGCCATACATGTCTTGCATCTTTTTCTCTGCAGAGGTTTATTGTTTTGAGCAGAAGTTAACTGTTTCAGTCAGTTCTTTGACCCAGTCCTTTTGTCATTGTTGTTCCCTCCCATTTGTATTGCTCCAAAATATATATATCATATAAAAACCAAAATTATGGGGTTGGAGAGATGGCCTAGCGGTTAAGAGCACCGACTGCTCTTACAGAGGACCCGGGTTTGATCCCCAGCACCCACATGGCGGCCGAGAACTGTCTGAAACTCCAATTCCAGGCACACGGATCTCTGTGAGTTCCAGGCCAGCCTGGTCTACAGAGTGAGTTCCAGGACAGCCAGAGCTACAGGGAGACCCTGTCTCAAAAAAGACCAAAAAAAAAAAAAAATTATAACCTCTGAAAATAAACTCTGTGTCAATTCCAGAATATGTTTAGTTCATATTTTCCCTTTAATTTTATATTACTCTAAAGTATGAATACGAAAAAAATTAAAATATGAATATGTACCATTCACCCATGTACTGCAATTACAAAGTCTGAAAATAAGTGGTAAGTTAATTCTAGAGCCCATTAAGTGATTCACATTATAACAGCACAGTTGCTTTCAGATAAAAAGAAATATAACATTAACGTTGCTCAGCTTGCCTTTCTCTCTTTCAACTATGGATTTGGTGCTAGCATCCACATGTGAGGGAAACCATTTGTCATTTGTTTTTAAAATGCAAATGCAAACATGCATGTATGTCATACTAGTTGCCTCCTCATTCACTTTCCAGAAAGTTCTAGGCCGTGGTAGCCTCTTCATCAGTATCTGGGGCACACTTGGGAACGGATGTTGCTTTACCTTTTACTGTCTCTTAGTAGCTGCTGAGCACAAATGACACACTCAAATAAGTAGTCTGCCACAGAAGAACGGGATCTGCAAGGGGCTACAGAATCTTAAAGCCCCCTGGAGGCACCATCTGGAATGGCAGGGGGTTTTAACTAACAGGCACCATTGGATTGCACAGTGGTGAGAGTTGAACACCCACCCAGCAGTGTTTTTAGTCCATGGTCATGTGGGGCTGCCCAACCCAATGGCCCTGAAATGGCCTCTGTGCAAAAGTAGGGGCGGGGCCTGCATGCCTGCTCCTGAGCCTTATGTCCCGTGCTGCACTACACTCAGTGGCTGAGCACTATCAGTTGAGCTCTGAGGCCCTCTGTCAGCCCTGCTGATGGGTGGTCCCCTGAGCCAGCTTCCTGAGCAGAGAGACAGCCTGCTGTTTTCGCCTTGTCTCTTATCGCCCCTTGTCATTAAAGGAGAGGCCTGGCATCAACTTCAATCCATGCTACTCCAAAGCAGTCCAGGGGAGGAGAGGGAATGCTCAGCTGCTCCCCGCCCTGCTGCTGCCTTCCATAGCTCCTTGGGGAGGATTTAGCCAGGGGTAAGTTCCAGCATGTAAAGGCTAAAACTACATGGTTCAGGGGAGCACTACAGGCATCTTGGGGGTCTTCGGGCTTCGTTTCTCACCTTTCCTCCTTGCTGCCCTCCCTGCCTGCCTTAAATCTTGACTGTGATATGCAGTAGGACTTCAAAGGTTTTCCTGAGGTTTTGTTGCTTTGTTTTGTTTTTAGCAATTCTGCTTCCCAAGAGAAGCCTCACCCCCAGCTCTCTTCCTTGCTCCATTAGCATAAAGTCAGATCAAGGACCTAACTCATTGGCATTCTTCTATTCCCTTGGAACCTAAGCCGTTCTTCAATTTTGCTTTTCTAAGAAAAGCAGGAGGGGCAAAAATGGATATTTTTGACAGAGCCATGTCTTAAATTCCTGAAGATGTTTAACCAAGGTTTCCATCAGTCTTGATTTTCCTTGGTAACATCCCTGTCTGTACACCTTCTCATTATTTATGGCATTCAGAAGTCAGTTTCTTTCAGTATGTACATTAGAAATTTAACAGCATCCTGCTGAGAGATCTCACACTCTTAAAGTCTCTCAGCCTCACCAGATGTTCCTTGCAAAAAACGTACTGCAGACCTGCTGAGGAACCATCGTATCCAACTCATGGTTCAATATAAATAGTAGAAGTTTCCCAAAGCAAACTTAGTGAAGAGGGAGAAAAAGAAGTGAAGCTGTAAGTTTGGGAGTTCTCTTTGGGATCCACTTTACTCCCTTGAATTCCCTACTGTGATTTTAAGGAAAGGAGATGGGGGTGTCTGGAAGGGATTTGTTAAATAACAATCAAAATCAAACAGAGGGTCAGAGATCTGTGGGAAAGGGGCCTCTAGTAGAGGAGACTAATGGCAGCACGGGCTCTCCTTTTCTGGACTGTCTTTCACTACTATGGGCTTAGGAGCTGCCTTAATGACTTTTCCAGGATTTGGTCTGGCGCTTTATCTGTTCACGGTAACAAGAACATGAGCCAGGAAAGCCTAAAAAAATTCCTGCAGCAAAACATGCCCTTCTGCCAGGCTGCTGCTTGCAGCTCTTCCGTGGGTTTCAGGCGAGTTATGCCTGGTGCTGTGGCTGCAGAAAACTGCTAAGGCCCACCAGCCGGGAGTCCAAGGAAGAGAGCAGCTCTGCACAGACATTTTCCCCTTTCCTTGTGCTGTTTGTAAAATGCTCAGTTAAACCTAATTGAATTTGACAATAATAAATTACATATTGAAACTGTATAGTTCACCTACAGAATATCAATGAAAACAGTGAAGACACCAGAAGCCAGAATTCAGGAAATGTCACATTCGAATAAAAATGCTTTAAATTTTTTCTCAGAGCTTTATTGTCTGTCCCCCCCCACCAAGAAAAGCTCCAGACACCCATTTTACAAAGTCCTTTCTAGAAACACTACATAAAATCATCACTCTGATTCTGCTCTTGCTCCTGTTGTCCTATGATGGCACTAAGCCTCTGAAGACAGAACTGCACAGTTCAGAAAGAAGAGCTAGTAGGTAAACTTGCTGTGCTCATTTGTCTTCTGAAGTTGGTAGCTCTATTGAAGGAGGGCTGTGGAAGTTCTGGTGTTTAAAAGACTTCAATATAAAAGGAACGTATATTGTGGCCTTGCTCCCCAAGATCCTGTGTGAGCACAGTAGCTCCTTACTTCCTTGCAGAAGCCGGTCTTCCAACCCTGACTTCTCTGCAGGTCAGAGGAAGTGGTGTTTAAAGGAGAATTTCCTGTCTGCCCTCCTGTTCAGCTGTGTGCCCTTCCTCCCACACCACCCCTGAAGAGTGCCTGTGCTAAGAACCTTGCCAGTCAACCACAGACTAGATCTTTCCTATAAATGATACCATGGTAGAAATTAAGCTTCTATAGGACAGTGAAGTACAAAACAAGCTGGATTGTCCAGCTTCCCTTACAAGCTGATGTGTGTGAGGGGCAGCTGCAGGAGTAGATGGCTCAGTGCTAGAGCATTTGCCTAGCAGGAAAAAAAAAAGTTGATTCGACAGAAACATCTTGACTGGCCCACATGTTGGCTCAGTAGCAGCTGGCAAGAAGAGCCACTGTTTTGTTCTGATGGGACCTCATCCTCTTCCTTCCCAAGGTCTCTTGGTTTAATTAAATTTCAGGGAGACATAGCTTTGGCAGAAGGTTAAAAGAAGCTGCTGGGCTACAGTCTAAGAGCTGGGCTCAAAACTAAATGGGAAGTTTAACTGGGCCTGTCTCTGGTTTCAATGAAATACTTTTACAGTGTATGGTAGTGGTGTTTGTTGCTAAGCTTTTGAAAACCATTTTTCTTTTTCCTTAATTGTAGTTCCCTGGTTGTTTTTATATTATGAGCTACTTGTAGGAAAATACAGGAAACATAATTACAATACAAAGCTCCCTTTCCCAAGCCTACTGAGATCATTTGAAGCCAAACTGGGTTTTAGGGTTTTTTTTTAACTGTGTGTTCACAGCCATGAATTGCATTCATGCAGTGCTGGTTGATTTACAGCCAGAGGTGTGTGATTCAACACTAACCATGCGCTCCATGAAACTGCTGTAGACTGAGGGAGGAGCAGGCCAACATGGCTTCATGGCTCCGCACTGCTTCCTTTGGGGAAAAAGGTGTATCTTTCTGTGACGTGTGACACTTGCACTAGAAAAGAAGCATGGTAGGGCTACGCGCAAGTTTATTTAGAGAGAGTAAAGAGAAATAAATTACTTGGTTTGTTTTTCCACTTACATTGGCAGCTCCAGGTAGCACCGTGTTAAAATGCTAATTACTAATTCTTGTACCCTGCTTCTCCTGCAGTGTCTGTAAGTGGCTTTTAGGCCAGCAGAAATAACTTGCTTTACTCTTGGTTAACACTCTGGGGAGGAAGTAAGTACTTCAGTATATTGTGAAATGCAAAGCCTTTGGGAGTTTGATTTATTCAAGCCTAAAAAGCAATGATGGATGATTGAGAATGAGTTCTTGAATGCCCTCTGCTTGAGTGAAGATTCAGGTAGGGAGGTGAGATCCAGACCACCTGTTGCTGAAGGCCCAGGTGAGCACCAAGTGTGCACGGCAAGTAGGTCAAACCCAGCCCGGCCTGCCCATCTGGAATGCACAGCCAGTGCCCTTGGCTGCCATGTTCACTGGGAGACAGAAGCAAATAAGCAAGAGAGGCTTCCATGGCAGCTGCTTCTCCACAGTGATCACTTGGTGCAGCTGGCTTCAATCGTTCTTTCATAGTGTTGGGCTAAAACAGAGTATCTTACTGGAGTAGTTGTCACTTTAAAGGTCACCTTTTTTCCTCCTGCCTTCCCAGGCAAAATAACAGGTCTCCCTGTTATTTTGAGTCTCACTGCACTGTGGGATGCATGCATGTAAATATGAAATAGCTGGCCCTTTCTTCACTCCTTTCTTTCCTTCCTTTTTTCCTTCTCGAGACCTGCAATAAAGGAATGGAGTGGGATTTGTTCTCTGTCACTTTTTTTTTTTTTTTGGTCTTTTTGAGACACGGTTTCCCTGTAGCCCAGCTGGCCTGGAGATTGCCCTATAATCAGGCTGGCCTTGAACTCGTGGAGATAAACCTGTGTCTGCCTTCTGAGCGCTAGGATTAAAGGCGTGCGCCACCACGCTCCGGGCCTCTGTCACTTTTTTAAGCAAATCTTCCTAAGAACCTCTTAAATTAATGAGGATGAATTTCTGTTGCTGGACCTCTCTGGTAAAACCTGTAAGCTAGGGGTTCCTCCCTATAAAGTCAGCCCAGTGAGCTGATCCGGAGCGCAAAGCCTCCTATTGAGATGCTGATAAGGCCCTGTCCAGGGCTGTAAAGCTCCGTGCTCAGCTGGTGCTGTACAGCCGGCAGAGCTGCTAGTCCTCTTGAAAGTCCACCCAGGAGGAGCACGGGGGCGAGGAAGTTACAGGGTTCTTTACGTTAATGGGTCATGAAAGAAAATCCTCGTTTTCTAAGGAATAAGGAGAAGGGTAGAGTAGAATAGAACAGACCACAGCCAGTATACCACGGCCCTTTAGAAGAGGAAACCATCGGTTTCGGTTTAGGAGCCGGTGGGTGCGCTGCCGGCTGTCTGAACCGTCTTCTCCCTGGAACAGTCAAAGCTGCTGTGGCTCGAGCTCCAGGTCCCGTTCTCCTGCGGAGCGCCGGCTGCTGCACCGGCTGCGGCGGCCCCTGGTGTCCCGAGAGCCGAACCGGAGGGACCCAGGGAAAGGGACTTGCGAGTGAAGGCGTAGGTGGGGAGACTCACGGACCGGGACCTGAAACAGCCGCCCGGCAACCAAGCCAAGCGTCCGGCAGCGGCGCGGGCACGATCCACCCTCGGCCCTGGTGGAGAAGTGCAGTAATTCAAAACATCACAGTGGCCCCTTACAATTAAAAAAGGAAAAAAATAATTAAGCCATCAGAGTCACTGAAATTTGAGGGGCCCAAAGGGGATGGGCGAGAGTCCTCTGGCTTAAACAGTGGATTTGGGGGCGCAACTGGCCAGCGAGCCTAATGGGAAACGGGGCCTGCAGCGGCCACCCCCACGCACTTCATCCGCCCTCTCTCCACAGGAATTTCTGCAGGGAGACTGCTCCAAAGCGCGACAGAAACTGAACTGGAAGCCCCGAGTAGCCTTTGACGTAAGTTGTGTCTCCACGCTGCTAGCTGCGGCAGGCCCTGCGGGCGGGTGGGGCAGGGCTACCTGAAGGGACCACTAGGTGGGCAGGAGGCCTCTGCGGGCCTCGGGAGGTGTCTGCTGAGAAGTGGCAGAAACTCCGCCCTCACAACCCACCCTGGTCTCCGGCTGCAGGAGCTGGTGAAAGAGATGGTGCAGGCCGACGTGGAGCTCATGAGGACCAACCCCAACGCCTGAGCGGCAAAGGGCCTTGGCAGGGCGGATCCGATGACCTGGAACCCAGCTGCTCCTGCTCCCGCCCCTGCTCCCCTGAACCCTGGTGGTGTCTCAGCCGCTAGAGCTGAGGTTTGTAGTCGCCGGGACATGACAATCCGGAGCTGTGTTGAAGCCTGAACGGTTTTGGGAAATCAAGGTGTTTTAATCACATCTTCATTTTACTTGAAATTATGTCACTAGACAAATTTGGGGGCCTTCAGGTTGTTTTTTTCTCATTTCTTATTAAATGATCTTTCTATGAACCAGCATTAAGAGTTATTGTCAATGCTTATCCAAGTTATAATATAAAGGCACCTTATGGGCTGCCGAACAATCACCCAGATCCACAGATGGGGTTGAAGTAGGACTTCCTTGCTTTTGGGAAACCCCTACCCTGAACTGCTGACTGCAGAGAATCCTGATACGTCTCAGCTCCCAACATAGCTGCTGTTGCTCGCTGAACTGAGGCATTCATGCCTTCTAGTCTCTGCTGACTTTAATTAGAACCACTGGGCTTCCGCCTCCCAGGAGCAGGCTGGTGAACCGAAGGGTTAGAAGAAGCTTATGGTAAGTAAATGTTTTTGAAACATTCTGTGTCAAAGCGCCTGGGCTACCCAGAGGTCTCCTCGGCTGGAGCCTCCTCCTGTGGTCTAGAATCTTTCACACAATACTTAGTTCAAAACTTTTCTCATAAATACTAGATCATTTTTTAAACTGAATTTTGACTCATTCATTGAACCAATTTATATCCAGTGCCTAATAAACCAGATGTTGTGCTGATTTAATTGGAAAATATGATAAGGAGGCTTAAGACCCAGCATCAGATCCCAGGACCCAGCGTCACTGAGTGTACCATTTAGATGCAGAGTTATAACCATAGGCCTGCCCTTCTAAGGTAAGTGCTATGTAGGTAGGGTGACACCTAAGTGCACAGAACACTCCAGAGAGCAAGCTAGGGTCTGCTTACAGGCGTGTACTCATGTATGAATCGTCTTTTGGCCTAGAACAAATTAGGTCAGGACTCTTCTCCCCCTCATTCCCTCTCCAAGAAAAATAAAATAAAAACTGCAGCGAATGGCATTCCTGTCTTTGCACATGCAAGAGAGTGCGGGTGAACTATTTCCGAATGTCTTCACAGGCAGGTTTATGATCTGGGGGAGGACTAAGATTCCAGGGGCTGGTGCAGAGAGGACTCTTTGTGGGGCTCCCTATGTTGTGAGAACAGGCTGGCCAGGGTGGCCTCAGCCCCCACAGAGCAGAACTGGGTTGGCCAGGCTGGCCCACCCAGTTCTCAGAAGCCACCCCAAGAGGAGCCTGCTGTCTCTGCTCCCCAGTGGGATGCTGCTAATTGGAAGCAGATGTTCCCTGGGAGGTGGAGCCCTGAAGACTGGGCAGACTAGTGGGCATATGCATGTGCACTCTCACAGTTGGCACTGCACTGTCACCCACAAACTCCAGCACACATCCACTCACATATACAATGCACTCACAAACATGCCATCTCATCGTCAACACACTCACAAATACTTGCAAACACCATTGTCCCAAATACTGCCACACTCTCAAATCTACACTCACATGTTCCTTAGCCTTGACCCTGGTGGACAGGCCCTCCCTCTCCTCTGACCACCTAAGTCCCTCATTCAACACCCAGAAGTCATTCCGGGGGCATGCAGGCCTGCAGTGGCTGTTAATTCAATGTTTTGTGGCTTTCCAGCCCAAAGCTATAATGAGCTCCTCAGGGGAGGACCAGGAGAAATCCTAGGCAAGGGTTCAGCATGACTTGAGGAAGCCAAATGGATATGAGCATCAGTTTCTAAAGGGAAAAGCATTTCTAATCAAAACCTCGTCACTGTTCCCACCCCCTTGATCACAGTTAGGGGTTCCTTTGTCTTCCCTATGGTATGTGTTTAAAAGGGGGAGAAAAAAAAAAACTAGATGTGCTTCAGAATTTAACTTTCTGTGCTGAGAGAATTCCATATACCCTCTTTAAGACATAAATGGTTTCTTCCATCTTAAATCTCAGTGTGATTTCACCGATTTTTGTGTATCCCTCAAACTTCCTTTTTTTTCCTGTTCTGCAAATATTGAGTATACATTTTAATTATTATACCTAGTACATCTCCCAACCTTATTTTTTAAAAAAAACTGAGAAAGTTGTCAGTACTTTCAAATTATGGTTGAGGATGCAAGCCTACATTTGTTCACCAGAGGAAAGTCAAGCACTTGGATACTTGGGACACCCACCAACCATCCTGCCTTTCAAACTTGCTATCAGCTGGTCCTGTGGTATATATACTGCTCTTTGCCTTTAGTTTTGAGAGAGTGAGCTAGCTAGGCCTGTCCTATATGAAACTGTGTTGGATGCAGGCCACAAGAGTGAGGGCCAGTCGGAAGGGCAGCGCTCAAGTGCATTGGGAAACAGTGTTTCCACAGAAGCTGGACCAGATGGAAACAGATCTGAGGGTCTTCAAGATGTGCCAGCTGAGGTGCTGGTCATTCGTGCTTTGGGGCTCCTTTTTGTCCCCTTTAATCACCTTTATCAAAGCCAGTCACCAAGCTCCTGGGCAACCCGTCAGTCAGATGATAGGCTGCAAGTGACTGCAATCTTCCCAGGGCTGTTCAAGCAGGAAGCAGTACTTTAAAATTTCATTTTAAAATAACTAGAATGTCGGGCTAGCATAATTGGTATAGCATGGCCATCAAATAACAACCAGAGACCTGGGGATGTATCTTAGTGCAGAGAGCTCATCTACCAGGTAGGAGGCCTCAGTTTCATATCTAACACTAAATAATTTTTTAAAATGTTGTCATGTATATCTAGGTATATAAAAGGAAAAAGAAAACTCTTCAAAGCATCCAGGCACCTTCTTTGTATTTGGGAATTAGAACCCAACAGTCTGTTTAAAGTTGTATTCCAATGAATCTGAGTTCACTCATGTGTTTTCCAGGCTCTATAGCAGAGCCTTAATTGTTCAGCTGATGGCATGGATGGGGAGTGCTTCCACCCAGGTTTAAAACCAAGTTTGCCGGGCATGGTGGTACATGCCTTTAATCCTAGCACTCGGGAGGCAGAGGCAGGCGGATCTTTGTGAGTTCAAGGCCAGCCTGGTCTACAGAGTGAGTTCCAGGACAGCTGGGGCTCAAGGGAGACCCTGTCTCAAAAAGACCAAAAAAACCAAGTTTGTGTCCCTGTGTGCCTGTCTTACAAAGAGATCAACGTGTCCCAAAATGGCATGCATGTGTCTCCAAAAATTGGAGGTGTTCCTCATTGGGGGTGCTGAGAACTTTCACAAACAGCAGTTAACACCTGAGACCCCCCCACACACACACTGTCCTGGAACTGGGCCACCTTCCATAGCTCTGGCTTCTTAAGGTCCATAGTCTTCTGCAAATACTAGGAGACTGAGCCTATTCTGGGAGTAGGAGGCAGCCAGGCTGTCCTGTGCACTGAGGCCTTGTACTCTCCTAGGCCTTCCACACACACTCATCTAGGCTGCATGAAGCACACATTGAGTGTTCCATAGCCTAGAACTGGACCTCAAGCCTTTTACTGTCCTTAGCATGTAAGGCTATGCTTCCCACCCTACCACCTACGCCCCTAGGCCCACACTTCACACCTGGAGTATTCTCCACTGGCTTAAGACCTTTCCAAGGTACCACCCCACCATCAGTGGAACCCTCTCTTCAGCCACAGACTGCACTGAGCTGACCAACAAGCATGGCCTGACCCCAGGTCATTTTGCTAATCCCCAGTCCAGCCCGTCTTCCCTGGGCAAGGGTCATATACAGACAACTGATGAAGTCTCAGCTGCTCTTCTGATCTCCGAATTCCCCCGGCCAAGATGCCCTCTAGAATGCAAAGATGCCAAGGTGCACCAGACCCCGCATGAATTAGAAGGTTCCCTATGTGAAGAGCTCCAACCTCTGATGCCAAGGCCTAGGCTGTTGGACTTTGCTCACTTCAGAAGCTAAGGAGGAGGCTCTGAGTCTCTGGGTTTCCTAGCTTTGGCCTTGAGAGAGTGTGATACTTTTGGGATTGTTCTTGGGGAGACGTGTCCATGGGTCCTACAGTCTCAAGCTCTGCGGCCTTGGTGCCCCTCAGTGGTGAAGTGGTGAAGAAACATTGTCCTTCAAAAGAAAAGAAACCTTTCAGGCCTGTGTCCCTGACTGCTAAAAGCACCGAGTGCCTGTGCCCTGGACACCGGGTGCACCACGACCTCCAGGCCAAAGGCACAAAAGCTGGGAGGCGGGGGAGGGGAGGAAGTCCACTGAAACTGGGGCTCCACTGACCCCCGCTGCTCCAAAGGAGGCCCTGGGCCCAGGCGGGCCTGAGAGGAAGCCGCGCAGCCCGGGGCCGGGCTGGAGTGGCAGGCCGCTGGCGAGGGAATGTATATTTGGAAGGGGTCAGGACCTCGGCTGGAGTCTGGCTTTTTATGGCGAGGAAACTGACTGGGAAGGGCCTTCTGGCTTTCCTGTTGTGTCACTTTATCCCCTTGGCTGCGCAGCTTGGGGAGCGCGCCGCTGCACCGGGGAGGGAGGGCGGCTTTTTCCCCCCCGTGGTCAAGGAGTGGGGACTGGGATCGGGATGGGACCACGGCGAAGCCCTACCCTGGAACCAGCGGACAAATGCAGGAAACGCCAGTCTCCCACTGTCACCAAACGCACTTGCTGTAAATCACTGCCCTCCTGCACGTCCCAGATAGTCTGGACGCGGCGCGGGGCACGGAGGCCGCAGGGATGTGGCTCTGGTCTGCCCAGGACGTCGCAGCTGGGTCTGGGAAAGTCTAGCACGCAGCCTGCCTTGGTGGAGGGAATAGCGTTGGGACGTCAACCCTGGACACCTGGGGCCGAGGTCCAGGCTGCGGTGCACACGCCTCTCCTCTGGCAGCGACTAGCATGTCTTTTCTAGGTAGAAGTAATAAACTCAACTTCGGGATCCCGAGGAAGCCCTAGCTCCACAGCCGCTGCTGTCCAGTGGTCCGCGGCGCGGGAAAGGTTCCACCACCTTCGGGGCTGAGCCTGAACCCGGAGCTGCAGATCTGGCCCGCCTTAGGGGACAGCGGCGGCCTTCGGCCTCCCAGGACAGGCCCGCCAAGGCCCCTCCGTGCTGCGTTGCGCTGCGTTGCGCTGCGTTGCCCATAGTGGTGCTGATTGTGCTCAACTCAGAGGACAGAGTTTTCCTTTCTCCTCCTCTACCAGCAGATTTTAAAAGAAACCTGCACTCTATACCCCTGGTCGGCTAGCAGGCCTCTGCCATTTAATGGTCCCAGCACAGCCGGCACCAATGACCCGCTTTATGGAAGTTCAGAGGCCTTAAGAGCTCCATGCTCTAAAAGTGCTAGTTTTCCTGCGTTTTTCCCAGAGTAGAAAGAAAGAAGTCCAGGGGTCTGTTCTCTCTCTCTCCCGGTCGCTCTAGTCCTTCCTTCCTCCCTCTTTCTCTCTTCTCCCTCTCCCTTCTTCCGTCCTTTCCTCCCTCTCTCTCTTCTCCCTCTCCCTTCTTCCGTCCTTTCCTCCCTCTCTCTCTCTTCTCCCTCTCCCTTCTTCCGTCCTTTCCTCCCTCTCTCTCTCTTCTCCCTCTCCCTTCTTCCGTCCTTTCCTCCCTCTCTCTCTTCTCCCTCTCCCTTCTTCCGTCCTTTCCTCCCTCTCTCTCTCTTCTCCCTCTCCCTTCTTCCGTCCTTTCCTCCCTCTCTCTCTTCTCCCTCTCCCTTCTTCCGTCCTTTCCTCCCTCTCTCTCTCTTCTCCCTCTCCCTTCTTCCATCCTTTCCTCCCTCTCTCTCTCTTCTCCCTCTCCCTTCTTCCGTCCTTTCCTCCCTCTCTCTCTCTTCTCCCTCTCCCTTCTTCCGTCCTTTCCTCCCTCTCTCTCTCTTCTCCCTCTCCCTTCTTCCGTCCTTTCCTCCCTCTCTCTCTCTTCTCCCTCTCCCTTCTTCCGTCCTTTCCTCCCTCTCTCTCTCTTCTCCCTCTCCCTTCTTCCGTCCTTTCCTCCCTCTCTCTCTCTTCTCCCTCTCCCTTCTTCCGTCCTTTCCTCTCTCTCTCTCTTCTCCCTCTCCCTTCTTCCGTCCTTTCCTCCCTCTTTCTCTCTCCTCCCTCTCCCTTCTTCCGTCCTTTCCTCCCTCTTTGTTGTTGCAAGTCATTCTCAAAGCTCCCCAAACCCCTTCATTTCCCAAAGTCAAATTTCTTGAACAGATCCCCTCCCTTCAGCCTCTTACACCTCTCCAGCCTGCCTAGGTTCCCACCACCCAGGTCAAGTGAGAGACCTTAACTGTCAAGCCCTAGCCACCCACCCACTGCCGGCTCTGGGCTCACAAGCTGTTCTTCCATGCCCACCCAAGTAGGTCACATTATGTTGACTAAGGGGCAAAGGATCAGCCTGCACGGTGCCCTCCCAGGAGCCACCTGCGGGGACAGCTGGAGAATGAGAATGGAAAAGTCTCTGAATAAAGGTACAGCGGGGACCACCAGCAGGCATGGGGGCTGTGGGCCACTCTGAACAACAAGATGCCCTTTGGGAGAAGACAGGAAGTGGCTATCTTGAGGACAAAGGGCCTGCAGAAGGACCCCTACCGCTTTTCAGGACACTCTCAAACCCAGACCCAGAGATTCAGAGCTGGAAGCAATGCCAGGCCCAATCTCAAACCATGGTAGAAAGACCTCTCCAAGGAGCAGCTCAGACCCTCACATATATAGAAGGAAATTCCAGATCCTACTGCCTTGCCTCTAATATGCTCAATATGCTACAAATTTAAAACCAGTGAGGGAAAAAATCAAGTAAACAACAAAAAACTAATATAAAACAGAGTTTCTTTAGAGGCAAGGTAAGATGGGAAAGAAGGCAACAAAGCCTAAGTCAAGCCGTATGCTCTCTGTGCTTTATTTTGGTTTCCAATAAGATGGACATGGTACATTTTGCTCAATTTTCCACTCCTAATCACATTGAGAACATTGGTGGGGCGGCTTTCATTCTCTTGAATGGGTTTTGGAGCTGGAATTCATTTAATTGGGTATTGTTCTTTTCCCAACCTGTCTTGGACCCAGAACCTGCCCATCCTGCTCTACCGTGGCCCCAGCTCTACCCCAGGCATGGGCAGTAAGTAACCAGCCCACCCCCCAGAAGGCTTAGTGGTGGGTGGGCAATGGGGCCACCAGGAATGGTACAGGCTGGGAGTGAGGGCATCCCATTCAGAGGCCCTTAGGGGCCTGGTAGATCTATCTTCCATGGGGTAAGAGGAAGGATGGGAGAAACTGCCAAAGAGACACCAGGCTAGTGATATAAAGATACAGAACCGAATGGTAGTGTGGAAAAGAAGGCGCTGAAATAGAGGGGATGGGAAATTCAGCCCAGACAAAGTCCAGCTGTGATGATAGAGCCTGAATAGCGTAGGAAGCCTTTCTGTGTACATGGGAAGCTTGGGCTGTTATCAACGCAGATAGGAGGACCTTCAGCAGGCTTTCTGAAGCTGCCACCTGGGCCCTGGCAAATCTCTGTGAGTTTCCTTTGCTGTCAAGTGTCCACTCTCTGATACATCAAACTTCGCTTGCTGGAAGCACTCCTGAGCTTCTGGACCCCTCTTCCCTGCCCCTGGCCCTCAAAGCAGTGGGACTAGGCCTCTGGCATATCCCTTGGTCCCTTCTTCCCCAAACCCCAATCTCACTGCTGCTCCCACATCATATGCTGCCTTGCCTGGCCAGCTTTATCACTTAGCTACCATCAATCTTACCCCTAACAGGATATTTGTTTTTGACCCGGTGGGAAAGGCTAATGGCTTCATGAACCAGTTATGAAATAAGTAGACAGGAGTCAAAAATGAAGGCCCTGCAACACCAGGCAATATCCCATGATAGGAGGCTCAGAGTGGTGACTCAAAGCAAATTTGGCTCTTCTCTCAAAGATCCTAGATGTAGGGTGTGGGGAGAGGGGAAAGGGAACCTGTTTCTCTAACTAGCCTTGCCCAGGTACCACTGAAAGCCTCAGAGTATGTGTTGTGAGTGCCTGAGGCCTACTAAAGTGCATCTTGGCCTGCCTTTGGCTCCTTGGCCAGGTGGCTTGAACCAACAGTTGGTTCAAGGCACGAAGGGTTTTACACCACTAAGAACAAAACAAATGGCCCTCCTTTTAAAAACAGATTCCCCACACCCTTGTGACCAGAGAGAGAGAAGGTGCTATGTTCTTTCTTCACCTATGAAAGTTAAGGGAACCTCAAAAGGGCTATTAGACAGTCTTGTTTCAGACCTGGAAGGAAACAGCCAAGAGCTTACAGAGGACCAGCACAATTGAGCCTTATTCCTCAGCAAACATCTATTATTAATGACACAAACTGTACGGAATGATAAATTGTAAAATGCATGCTTGTTTGCATGCAGTCTGTTGGAAAAGGCCTGCTAACTACATAACCCTGGAAAACAAGTGTTCCTACCACACATGTAACATGCCAAATGCAAGATTTTATATGGAACATACCATGGTGGCATTTATGAATTTGTGGAATGAATTGTTAAGAAAATAAACGTGCTCTACGCCTTATAGGACAAAATACTATCCTAACAGTTTCTACGCAAGTAATTTACAAAATTATCAGACTCTGAACCCTTCCTGCATACCCACCAGGAACTTAATTTCCAAATATGCTGGTTGTCAGTTAACATATCAAGGAGTTTTTACTACAGTAGTTTACAGAAAAACTGCAAATGAAACAAGCAAATCACTAAGGAGTAATTTCAGATTAAATAAGATGGGCAGAAATCCATTTTTTCCTCTTAAATTAGATGACTGAAAAGCACACCTATAGATAGTCGAAAACACCACATATATGTGGTTTTGAAAATCATAATGGGCAGACCTTTTCAACATAACTTGGAATTCCTACACAGACAACTCTTGCAGAAATAACTATGACAATCACCTTCCTAGACACACATCTTTCATTCTTAATTTTTCAAACCTTCAAACAAAAGAGGGGTAAAAAAAAAAAGAAGAAAAAAAGAGGCTCTCCCCAGGACGGTATGGAAACACTCCCAGGAGCTGGGCGACGGCCTGACTGCTCCAGAGCCACAAGAAAACGCAGGCCCACATTGGTAACTGATTCCTCCAGCCACCAGCACAGAAAAGGAAGGGCAAGGGGCACTCTTGCCACTCCGCATAGGAGTCGGCCATTCTTTCCTTGCTGCACCCGCAAGGCCAGGTTCCCCGGGTCCCCTGGGCCTAGGCCCTGTGCTAGCTACGGCCTCAACGCCCTCACCGCAGCACAGCCAGGGCTGAACTGATGCGGAGGGTCTCCAGCACGTCGAGGAGCTCTGGTCCCAGCCTCTGCCAAGCAAACGGTGGCCACTGTGGGCCAGGATCGCACTCCGCGTGGCGCAGCCTGCGGGGGAGGCCGCCGGGGCCCCGCACAGCCCGGCAAGTCGGGCGCCGACGGGCTGGGGGCCTTGACAGCACCAGCGTGGCTGGGCTCCGTGCGCCTGCCAGGCTGCGGGACGCGCTGTCACCCGTGAGCAATGAAGTGCCTGTGACCTTTCCACCCCGGCTCCTAAACACACGTGTGTCTCCAAAACAAAGGAGGCGAGCGAGGAGGAAATGGGAGCGCCGAGGCCGCGCGCGCCAGGCACCGCCGCGGGGCGAGGAAGACAGCGGGCGCTCCGCAGGGCCCCTCCTCGGGGCGCTCCTCCCGCCGCGGTGACCCGGGTCCCCCTGCCACCTTCCCTTGACGCGGGACTTCCGGGCACCCCGAGCCCACGGGTGATCAACCCAGCAAACACAACAGAAGTCTCTTTAACCCGATCCCCCCGCCCCCAACAACTTATTTCGGGAGGAGGATGCAAAGACCGGAGCGGGAACCTAGGGCGGCGGCGGGGCGGTGGCGCGGGGGAGGAGGAAGCCGCTGCAAACGCAAACAGAAGCGGGCTGCCGCAGCGGGTAATTACAGCTCATTAGCTGGGGAGCCTTCCCCGGCCCGGAGCGGCGTCCTGGAGGCCGGCGTCGGGGATGGACGCCACTCGGAAGGGCCCGGCCGCCTGGAGGCGACCCAGCTGCCAAGCCGGCGACCTGTCGCGGGTCTCCAATCGCCACCGCCTCTCCAAACAGCTGAAAAGAACACATCCAGAAATGTCCTGCTTCCTCTGCCCGGCCTCCGGTCGGTCGACCCGTCGGAGGGGACAGCACCGTTGGCCATCTGCTCAGTTCTCCCGCAGGCCTAGACAACCCAAATCAGGCCACCACTCTTGGGGCGCAAATCCCAGCTCCGCTCTCGACTCCCCAAAGTGGAGCAGGACTCCAAAGACGCGGGTTGAGTCGCTAGACTCTTTGCCTTCTCCCCTTCCCACCCCATCCCCGGAAAGGGGTAACCCGAGCAGGCCTGCGCAGCCGTGGGACCCAGGGCTAGGACAGCTCAGCGAATACTTAAAAGCCGCAGTGAGGCCAGCCCCCGCCTGCCTGACCCGAGGAGACGCCGCACCAGGGCCACTGCGATCTTCCCTGGCTATTAGGTTACTGCTCTGGGGGGCAGGGAACCGAGCGAATCAGAGGCCACGTAAGGTAGTTTTTGACTGAAATTAGAGTGTATTTATTTGCAGCAATCCTTTAACAATGATCAAATTCTGACAACAAGCAACAGCAATTACTGCTCAAGTGTTGCCTCTAGATAGGAGCGGCCGATAGGAACCTGCTTTATCTGGAAAACAAACTGAAGGCCTGAATGTCTGTAATCAAACCGCCATCTCCCCAAGTCTGATTGACAGGGCTGATCACCCTAAGATAAATGAATTTATTACATTTCCTGGGTTATTTACAAAAGGGGGGGAGGGCCAATCCGTATTGCCCCCTAGGTTTAACTGTAAATTAACAAGAAAAATTGGTTTGAAAAGAAACCACCCTAGACTAATGTTCTGTTCTGCCTTTTCTTCCTTCTGGTTATTGCTTGTAAATCTTCTTCAAAAAATAATTGTACTACAAATATATCTTCTAAAAGTTTCCCCAAGATTAAATATCCATTTCCAACCCACAGTATATTTATATTTTAAAAAAATCAATTCTTCTGTGCAATACATGAAGAATTGCAAGTGTGGATGTGTTATATACATACATTTATAAACCAGCTTATTTGTCCTTATGAAAGACTGAAATTAGTAGAAAAAAATTATTAAGCATCTGGCTCACAGGTATGTATAATTCCACTTGAAATTTACATGAGATGTAAGAGCTAATACCCTTCTGTGAGGGTCCCGTGGCCTTCGCATCTCTGCACACAGGTACCCCTGCAGTTACCCTGCTGCTGATTCATGGGCTTCAAAATTGCCAAATCATGTTCAGTCATTACTGAGAAAAAGTATTTGTTTATATGCCAACTCAGATCTGTTTGGGAAGTTATCTTTTTACTAGCCACAAAAGCAAGTTGACTACATAGTGCATTCTGCAGAAAATGCTATGGGGATTTAAAAAAAATCTACTAAACAACAAAAACTTTTAGCAAAATTTGACACAAATTAGAAGAGGGTTTCTCCACATTTTAGAGACTTGGCAGAGAACAGGGAACTCTCAGTTTTTCCTCTCTGAAATGTTTTCTTTATATTAAAGCTGTATTAAGATATCCAGACATATAGGTCTCATACCAACTGAATGGCAATTTATTAATAAACAAACAATGGATATGGCCAACAAAAAGAAAAGGGTGATAGAATAAGATGAATACAGTTTCCCTTTTTATAATGAGAAAAAAGGCACAATTTAAAAGTTTCAGGCAATTTAAAGTCAGCTTTTGGAACACTTTCTGGTGTTTGGTCCATAACATCAACTACAAATTAAAAATAAATTACTATGTTGCAATTTACATTTAAAAACAAGTCCATGAATAAAAAGAAAGCGGTTTTCATAAATGGGGGCTTCCCCCCTTCTTTCAACCTAGGATAAAATACTATCTTACAGGTGAAAGGCAAGGCGGGGGCAGAAGGGCAAAAGGAGGGAAAGGGGTGAGTCTCCGAAAGCCAGAAGAAACTTACGTGTTATCTGAAGTAACACTGTCCTTTACTAAACCATGATTTTGCTGTCTCTGTACAAAATAGTTTAAGGTTTTGTTTACTTAGATAAGACAACGTGGAGTAGGTTCTGCGTTAATCTTTTAGGAAAATAGCTTTTCTTTGAGCTGTGCTTGTGAACTGAATTTCGGGAGAGATTCTGCTCGCTGGTCTGGTGAATTTTTCCAAGTTTTAAAAATTGGATGTTTTTAGTTTCGATTTTGCATTGCTGGGTTCGGTTCACTATTCCTGCCCTGGAGTTCTGTTCAGTTCGGCTCTGACGGTGCCAGGACCGTTGGCTGGGTCAGAATTTGCTACAGTCATAGACGAAGGCCCCGGACGTGCGGTACAGAGACTGGCTGGCAGGAAAGGCCATCTGACAGCTACTGTTCCCATTCACCGGAGAGTTGTTCAAGCCGATCCGCTGTGACTCGAACATCTCCCGCACGGAGTGGAAGTTCTGCTGCTGGCCAGGGTAGCCTGCGGCCGCGGCCGCCGCCGCCGCGCTCGCCAGATGGCCCAGGTCTCCACCTGCCTGGTTCAGGTACCAGGAGGTGAGTCGGCCTTGGTGGGCAGTAGGGTGGTGGCTGGACTCCTGGCCGCCCCCGCCGTGACCCAGGGACGAGGAGCTGCTGCTGGTGACCGGGGGCAGCGAGTAGTCGGGCAGGGGATCGTCCACCGCCGAGCTGCCCGCACCTCCTCCGGGCGGGCCCTGCAAGTGGCCGCCGCGCTCTCCGGCCGCGTACAGACTCATGGCCTGCAGGTTGCAGTGGTATGTGCCCGCGCCGCCCGCGCCCCCCGCGCCGCCGCTGCCGCCGCCGCCGCCGCCGCCGCCCGAGCTGCCCGCGCTGGAGCTCTGGCTGCAGGGGGAGCTGTAGAGGGAGCTCTGGCCTGGCGAGTAGGCGCCGAGCGCCAGCGGGGGCGCGATGCCCGCGCGCGAGGACGCGGCGGCCGAGGCCAGGAGGCCGGAGCTCAGCTCGGCCGCCGCGCCCTGCGGCGACCCCCGCAGCGACGTCATGATGTTGTCCACGCTGAAGCCCTGGCTGTGGTGCGGCGGCGGCGGCGGCGGCGGCGCGGCTTGCGGCGGCGGCGCGGAGTCCGCAGCGTCCAGGCTGAGCGGCCGCGCAGACGGCAGGCTGCCCGGGGGGCTGCTGCCGCTCGACAGGCTGCTGCTGCTGCTGTCGGGGCTCTCGATCTTGGGCACCGCGCTGCCACCGCCCAGGGCGGCCGCCGGGGACAGGGGTTGGGGCGGCGAGGGGCACGTACCGTTCTCCGTCTTGATGTCCTGGATGCGCACGGGCGGCGGCTGCGGCCCGGGAGCGCTGCCGTCCGCCTGCTCCGGGGGCGCGGGCGCGGGCTGGCGGCCGGGCTGCGGCGGGGGCGGCTCCTTGAGGTGCAGCCGGTCCTTCTCCTCCTTGTCCTTCACTGCGTCCTTCTTCTTGAAGCGCCGCCGCCGCCGCAGGAAGCTGCCGTTCTCGAACATGTTGTAGGAGTCCGGGTCCAGCGTCCAGTAGCTGCCCTTGCCCGGCTTCTTGTCGTCGCGGGGCACCTTGACGAAGCACTCGTTGAGCGAGAGGTTGTGGCGGATGCTGTTCTGCCAGCCCTGCTTATTGTCCCGGTAGAAGGGGAAGCGGTCCATGATGAACTGGTAGATGCCGTTCAGAGTGATCTTCTTGTCGGGGGCGTTCTGGATGGCCATGGTGATGAGCGCGATGTAGCTGTAGGGCGGCTTCACCATGTCCTTGGGCTGCGGCTGCGGCGTGTAGGGCCCGTAGGCGCGGGCCATGCCGCCCGGGTACTGCTCGGCGTGCGCTGGGTGCGAGTACACGCTCATGGGGGCCGGCATGGCGGTGTAGCCGCCCCCCGCCGCCGCCGCCGCCGCGCGGTAGTAGCTCTGCTCGCCGCCGAGGTAGGGCACCACTCCCAGGGAGTTGGGGCTGGACACGGAGTAGCGCGCCTGCATGGCCTCGGCTTGCCGCCGCGCCGCGCCCGCCGCGCCGCCCGCCGCCCCCACCCTCGCTGCGGCCCGGCCCCGCCGCTCCGGCCGCCGAGTCCGAGTCCCAGTCCGCGTCCGCGTCCGGGCCGCGCCGAGCTGCCGCCGGGCCCGCCGCGCAGTCTGGCCCGGCCGCCGCCGCCTCCTCTCGCCTCCGGCCACGCGGCCTCTCCCTGCGCTCGCTGGGCGTCTCGCAGCCCCGGGTTCCCGCGCGGGCCGCGGGGGAGGGTCGTTGGACCGAGAGAGGGCCGGACTGGGACGCGGCCGGCCGCCTCCGAGCAACTCGCAGAGCAACTTCCAGGAGCAGACGAAAAAAAAAAAAAAGACTGCAGAGTAAAAAACAAGAAGTCTCCCTCCTCGCCACCCTGCCTGCGCCTTCCACAGGACACTGCTCGAGCTGCTAGCGGAGGCGGCCAAATAACCAGGGGCGGGGGCAGCGCCAGCCGCCTTCCCGGGCCCCCGCGTCACCTTTTCTCAGTCTCTCTCGCGCCGGCCGCTTAAGGAAGCATTGGGAAAACTTCTGAACTTTTGAGCATCCGTCACCCAGGCGAGGACTTTTTTACGCAGTTACATTTTTTCCGGGCAGCGGAGCTCCGCCCCGCCACGGAGGCGGCAGCCAATGGGAGGCGAGAGCCGCCTCTGAATGAGCCAGAGGCCGAGCCCCGCCGGCCCGAGCCGGGCTGTCGGAGGACCACGGGGCTGACCACACGCGCGCCGGTTGCCCTGTCCCCGCGCCCGCGCGTTCCTACCCGCCACCCGCCATCGGTGTGCCCACCGCACGCACCCACTCCCGGCCAGGCGCTGCCTCTCATGCCCTGCCATCCTCGAGGACTCCCGTGGTTCCCTCAGACCGGGTTTTCGTGGGCCCCATGCAGACCCTTTCCCCGGTCCACCGTTCCCAGAAGTCCTTCGAGCCCTCGCCTCCCCCCGCAGCCCCGCAGCTTCTGCCCAATTCCTTGGCGGATCTGGTTGTCTCTGGGGCCTTGGTTTCTCAGCCTTCTTCTTTCCCATCCCTCCTGCAATCTCCACTCCCACTCGACTGACCACATCCCTACTGCTCCCCACCTGAAGGTTCTCTGGAGGGTGGTGTTCTGAAGCCTCGTCCCACAAAATAAGAGACTATTAGAACCCTCCTGGGACTTGGGATGTTGTTCCCTAGACCGACTATGCCTGCCACACTGAGGGATACACGACTCACGGGCGCCCTGGTGCCCAAAGCAGCCCGAGGGTACTGGCCGCGCAGACTCCAGAAGTTTCCTTCGCGAGCCTTGAGCGACCCCTCTATCAGGCCTGGCACATTTCGGCTCAGAGGGGCAGTCAAAGTTTGGGCTCCGTGACTTTAGCAAATAAATGGGTCCAAGAGCTTAACGTTTCCCCAAGACACTCTCCTTCACTCGCACCCGCTGCCGTGTCTCACAGGGATAAAGTCTCTGCTGGGGAAGGTGTTCAGAATTGCACCTGCAGGGCGGCTCAACAATTCTGGAGGATGAAGAGAATGTTCCCGCTACTTGTGCATGCGCCTGAGATCTGCAGTTCTGGGTGCCAAAGCGTGGTGAGGAGACGTGACAGGGGAAAAATAAATGGGGAATCTGGAAAAGGACGGGCCTCCCTCTGTCAGCTGAGCAGCCATTGTTCTGGAGAAGACCTCGATGCAGACTAGACACCTGATTTAGTAGAAGCTGGGAGAGATGCGGGTTTGAGAGGCTGTGGAGTGTATGTAACCGCTTCACACCTCCGCTGCCCCGATTTCTGACAATCTTTAACTCAAGTACTCCTTGGGAGCTCCTTTGGGCTTCCTAGCTTAAATCTTCCTCTTGCTTCTGCACACACACACACACACACACACACACACACACACACACACACAATTTCTCCTTGTTGCTCTGTTGGTAGATGACAAAGATGCCGACTTATGTAGCAGCACAGCTCTGTGTCACTTGAACTTAAACATAACTAAGTATATTGTATTTCAAACGGGCATTGATGTCAAGGGAAACGAAGATTTGTGTTTCTAGAACATACACTTTTTCCTCCCAGTCGTCTCCTAGCCTGGTGCACACTTGGTTCGCCTGAATGCCCTTTCCCAGACTGTTTGCAAGACCAAGACACTGGTGGGCCAGGTCAAACACAAGATTTGTCAGTGGGAGACTCAGTGGTTGATTCCTGAAGCTACTTGAATGTGGAGAGAATATGGTGAAAGCCTCAAGACTTTAAAAATAAATTGGGGTCCAGCTCTCAGCCTGGCCTAATGATGGCCTCACTGGCCGGGGTGGAGAAACAGTGGCTTATCTAAGCCCTGGGTCTGGCTCTAGCTGAGGGACAATTAGAAAGTGATTGTCCTGGCACCTTAGCATTTGGTCCTTAAGCTTCATGTGCATAGCTAGGAGATCCAGCAGATGAACGCAGCTTTCAGCAAAGCGTTTGTTTTCCGAATTCCTTCGGGTGGGGTTCTGCGGTAGCCAATGTGCTGCGCTGCCCTCCCCCAGTCCCCCCTTGCCCCTACCTCCACCCCAGAGAAGTGTAAACAGTTTGTTCTGTAAACAACACATCGAATGCCAGGCAGTGGTGTTTGCCGCGTTTCAGATATAAAAATTGCCATTGTAGAATTAGTATCTGGCATGTGAAAAATAAATGGAGGAGTTCCGTTTTGTAAAGATCAACTTTCCATGGTCTGGCTCTGGATATTTGCCAGGAAAAGATATTTGCATTTGGTTTTTATACGCTTACTCGGAAGCAAACCTCCAGTGAACGGTTTGATTGTATTTCAAGCACTTCTCTATTTTATTATTGTTGCTGCTGGCGTTGTTTGAACATGAAGACTCGGTCTTTGGGGAAACAGGCTAAAGTTTTCATTTTCCTGTTCAAGTTTTGGGTGCCCCTTTTCTGCTGTCCCTCAGTCTTCCCCGAAAGGCTGGAAGAAAATACCCAGCAGGGCCCCTGTGAGCTTCTTTTCTGACACCTTGAGTCAGCCTGAAGGCCCCCGCAGGCGACAGCGATAATGAATGTTTGGTGGAATGGTGGCTGGGCAAAGCCGCCCCTCAGTCCCTCTCTGACCCTCCAGGGGAGGTTACAATTCCCGGGGCCCACTAAAAGGTTCTTAGCTTTGAGGAGGGGGCGTGACGTCACGGTAATGGTTAAAATGAGGCCTCTGTGGACCCCTCCTGCACAAAAGCACTGGGAAGCGGGATGTGACTGAGAGCTCCAGGAATGCCCGGATTGGGGACGTGATGACACCACAGGAATTGGGGGAGGTCTCCCCCCACTCCGCGCTCAAGGGGCAGCAGCAGCGTGATGGTCCCAGGGAACCTGGCAGAGCTTATTTTTTCCTTCTTCAAGTAAAGGGAGTGAAGATTTGATGTGGGCGGAGGGGGCAGCAGAAACTCACTCTGGTGAGGCCGGCCCACGCAGTGTGCTCCTCACATGCTCTTCCAGGTCCCCCTCAGCCCACCCAACCCTGACCCCCTCCGACCGGCTTTTGGGGATCTTCACCCCTTTGGATCTGGGTTAAACTCTGGAAGCCCACGTGTGGGTAGCTGGGGTCAGGACGCCTGTGTGCTAGTCCCAGGATCCTCGCCTGGTCCTGGGGTTGCCGGACCCAAGTAAGACAGAAGTGCTGGAAGGGGCAGAGCCCTGTGGCTGTTCCCAAGGGTAAGGGGAGGCTTCACGCCCACGTCTCCCTAGACAAAATGGTCTCGAAATTAAGGCAACTGTCCCAGGAGCGTGGGCAGAAAACTTGCCGTGAGGTTGGGATCACGGACAAGCAAGGCAAAGTCCGCTTTGGGGTGTCTTTGAAATACCTAGATAATCGCCCTACTTCCCCATTTGGCCTTCTTCGGGTCGACCCGAAGCCTGCAGGAGGGGAGGTTGTACTGTTGTCAAAGCCCGTTATTCGTTATCAAACTGTCGGGCGGCCAGGTAGCGTTTGTCCTCTTTGTGACTTCTCAGTAAAAGAAGGAGGCGGGGACCAGACACCTGGGTGGCTGGGGCCGCGGGCTGATGATCCACTTCCTTCCTTTAGTTGGGGGTTTGCGGACATAACTTGTGAAACTCGGTCCCTCTAGCACCTTCTTAGAAATAATAATTCCTACACACACACACACACACACACACACACACAAAAAAAACCCTGCGAAAACATCGTTCGTCATTCGATTATTTGAAAGTCAAAATAATCGTGTCTCCTATTGTATGATTGAATTGATCGGATAGTTGACCATTTAGAGGCGGCTCTCCACGGAAAATTTGTATGAGATAATTTAACGTTATCTAAGTCCTTAAGAAGATTAGTTGCTTTGGCTCCTCTGATTACAGGGTAAAGAGAGGAGAGAGAGAGAGAGAGAGAGAGAGAGAGAGAGAGAGAGAGAGAGAGAGAGAGAGAGAGAGAGAGAGAGAGAGAGAGAGAGAGAAAAGAGGAGGAGGAGGAGGAGGAGGAGGAGGAGGAGGAGGAGAACCTGCTTTTAAATCTCTTAAGACCATTTCTCTCCTGTACTGGAAAGCCCCAGTTACCCAGGTTCACAATGGAGCAGAGCCATAACGTGGCCACAAATCGAGAGAAAAATGGAGCTTTAACTTTGGTGCTTGGTCACAGAAGACTCATGGTTTTCTTCGTATAGGAAAACGCAGATGAAGAGCCTGTCACCTCTTTAAAAAAAAGAATAAAACAAAATGTATAAACGGGTGGGCGATGGGAAGGGTGAGCGTGTGTGCGGGAATCTGTCTGCCCAGGTTTCTCCCCACGCTCATCCCCAGCAGACCAGTGTGGCGGCAAACTTCAGGGCCTGAAAAGGCAGAGGCCCCGCTATTTCCCAGCCTCGGCTCATCCGGGGCCAGCTGTGAAATGCAAGCAGATCCCCAGGGCCTAGAGACTAGCAATGCCGGAGGCTGCGGGGTGCGAGCTGGCGCCGGCCGTCGGAGGACTGGAGGGCGAAGGCTTCCCCGGGCTGCAGAGCAAAGTGTGTGCGCTCCCGCACAGGCGCCTGGGAAATGGGTGTTAGAAGAAAGGCTTTGCTCTGCAGGACAGATGGGCAAACGCCTCAGTAACCGCTGCCTGGGAGGATGGCTGCGCCTTGCACACGGCACGGCCCCAGTCCCAGGTCACCCGCCCGACACCCAGGCACCGGTGCCACCGCCAGTCTTTCTCCCGGACTCCCAGGGCGACCTTGGAAGGTGCTCTCAGCCTCTCTGCATTCCAGGGGTCGGGGCTCTAGGACGTTCCTCGCTGCACGTCTCTCTGGAACCCACAGATGGGCCTGGTGTGCGCAAGAAACAGTCAGCCTCACACCCCACACCCAGCATTCTGTGGGGAGTAGCCGCGGGGTCCTGGGCTGATGCTGGGTGTTTGTACCTCTTAAGGTGCAACACAAAGCCAGTCTTGGTTCATTGCAGCAAATCTTCCCTGAGGAGGTCCCAAGCCGCCAGGAAATGAAAACCTGGGCTCGAGGGTCCGAGGCCCCTTTTGCGTGCTTTCTACTACCCGCCCAGGGCAGGCAGGGAAAAATCAAAATCAAAAGGTAATGCCTGGAGGCCCAAGGGCATTGGGCAGACCCGGGCGGAGCAGCCGAACTCCTGGCGCAGATCTGGGCCAGTCTCTGGAAGCGGAGCGCACGGAGGCCGTGGGCACTGAGCGTGCTCCGAGCGCCCCCTGCCGCCCACCGCGTCACCCTCTGTGCCTTCGCAGCCGCTGGGGCTCCAGTGACCCGCCGAGGCCAGTCCCTGCGGAGCCTCCCGGGGGAAGCGGGTTTTGGAGGGGACTTGGCGGCTGGAAGGAAGCCCCTCAGGGTCTGGCTCCCTGATTTGGCACGCAACAACTCTCACCTCCCCCAGAGACCCCGGGGGGACTAGTCCCATCGGGGTGAGCATCTCAGATTCCTAGAGACAGACCTGGGACGTTCTTGTTCCTAAAGCCGGAAGTGACCTGGGTTTGGGTCCTGAGCCACCAGCGGCGACACATTCCTTCCAGGCGGCCCCTTTAAATGGATGTACCGATTACAGAAAAAGCAAGGCCGCTACATCGAGTGAATTACTTTCTGGGAGATGCCAAGGAATGCATTTACTGGCCGCCAGGTCTGCCAATAAAAGTTGCAAATGAAGACTGCTGGTTTCCAGGAAAATGTACTTCTGTTTTTAAACCACTCCTTAGTCTTAATTACGAAAAACTGAACCCCTAAAGAACCGGTTTAAAGAACAGGACTAGTAAGTGGTAGTGGTGGTGGCTGCCGGTGAGGTCTCACACCCCCGCATGCATTTACACACCCGAACTCACCGCGTGAGAACAGAGCGTGCACACCTACGGCCTTACCCATGCAGAGGCGCGCCAGTATTTACAGACACTGCAGACACAGACACAGGCTCAACGCTGGCACCGGAGGAGGCATGCGCTGGGATTACTGAGTGCTGTTTAGGTTGGAAGTGAACCTGTAAGAAAAGGCAAACTTATAGCAAATAGAGAGGCAAATGGCCACAAAATATTAGCTAGGACTAAATGGTTGCAAAGAAGGTAGAGCTTACTCCATAGTATTTAGCTCTGGCTGCCCCAATCCTTTTTCGTTAACACCAATGGTTTAAGCTACACAATAAGGCAATAAATCCAGAATTGATTATTTTCCCTCTTTGGTGTTGGGCTTTAAACCCAGGGTCTCAAATATGCCAGCACTAGCTATAACAGTGAGTTACACCCTCATCCTCCTGCCCCCCCAAATTACTTTGGGAAAGGTCTCCTTTTGTTTGAGGTCACAAAGACCCCAACTGGAATGAGAAAATCTCTCCACTCAGCAAGTAGGGCAGCTATTTTTCCTCCCCAAAGCTTGGCTGAAGGCAGAGCCCTAACACTAAGGAAAGGTAAATTTGCCTGATAGGCTGTTTCTCTCTTCTTAAGCACAGACAATAACAACCACACTAATAAGGACACTTAAGATGCTTGGAGCACTTATGTTGTCATTCAGCCAAGGGCAACAAATGAGCACTCCATTTAACTCTCAAAAGGACCCTGACATTGATTCTATTATTTGCATCTTATGCTCCAGAAGAGAAGCTGGGCCTGGTGGTGCACTCTTTTAATCCTAGCTCTTGGTAGGCAGAGGCTGGGGGATTGCTGTGAATTCCCGACCAATCTGGTCTATATAGCAGAGTTCTTTCTAGTCCAGCCAGGGACGCATATTGAGACTCTATCTATAAATAAATAAATAAATAAATAAATAAATAAATAATCTGCCAAAGGTATACACTGCCTCACAATGGAACTCATTGTGTCTCATTGGATCTTGAGATGCCATCTGTAAGCACATGCTTTATATGCCAATACGAGAGGGGAAAATTAAATGATTAACTGTCACTAATGGAAAGTTTCACCTTTCAGATGTTAAAGTGCATTTGTAAATGCATTTCAAATCAATGATACTTTACTAAGCATTTAATCAAATATGTAATCCATGATTTTTCTTGTGGCATGAATCTAGCAGCAGACAACCAGATGCACTTTGAAAGACTTTTCTGTGAGAGTTCATGTGAATAGCAGGGGAGGGTACCTACAGACATCGATAGGTGAATCTGTGTATGCGAAATATATTGGACTTGCACTGGGCTGGTTTACTGCACATCTGTACGTGATTTCAGAGATGGTCACAACGGGAGCATGGGCTGAACCCATACAAATGCTGTATACTTCAGCATGAATAGTTATTTATTATTTTTAGGATATGTGTATGAGTGTATTGCTTGCCTATGTATAAGCACACCCATGTTATGCAATGCCCTATGTCAGAAGAGGGTATTTGATCCCCTGGAACTGGAGTAGTTAGCTGCCACACGGGTGCTGGGAATAGAACCCAGGTCCTCTGCAAGAACAGCCAGTGCTCTTAACCATTAAGACATCTCTCCAGCCATTTATTTATTTATTTATTTATTTTTTTTTTTATTCTACTTAGGATTGAACCAGGACTTCACACACACTGAGTATCCTCCCACTGAGTTGCCCAGGCTGGCTTTGAACTCAACACCCTCTTGCTTCAGCCCCTGCACATGAGGGAATGAATGAAAGACCTTCAGCTGTGTTTTCTCCTCTCTTGGAGGCTATTTGGTGACTCAAGGAAGATTCTCCAGTGATCACAGCATGAGAAGACTGGCTCCCCTCCTTTCCTCGTCTCACACTCGGCTTCCGTTCCTGTTCTCAGAGGGACCAACAGCACAAGAGCCTTGCAGCAAGGGAGATGCGGGGGGGGGGCCCCCAGGTGTCTTCTCAGTCCTTATTACAAAATCCAGGCCAAGGGGTTTGGGAAGGGATAGGGCTGCAAAAGCTGTAGCTAACCTCTAGTACCCCATGTCAGGACTACCTGAGGTCAGAATCAGGCTGGGCCCTTGGAGTCACAGGGGAAATGGCTTAGAAGAGGGAACCAGACAAGATAAAACTGGGGTTCTACCCAGCACTGGCCAAGTCTAGTCCAGCCTGCCACAGCGCATCACCAGGTTCCTCAACTTTACGTCCTACCAAGGCACTAGTGCCTAATACAGGTGCAGACCGTAGGTGGTCTGGAAAGACGGTAGGAGCAGGGCACAGAAGGGGAGAGAGGCGGGCAGGAGGGAAGGTGAGTGGAGGGTGCAAGGCCTTAACTCCTTTCCCCAGAATCCCTCTCCTGCTCAACCGGGGTTTGGTCTAGTCTGGAAAATCCACCCAGAGGCCAACAGTGATGTGATGTTGCCTGGAGCAGAGGACAGAAAGGGTCCTAAGCCCTAAGCTAGGCCCAGGACCCAGTACAAATCTGCTGTGAAGGTGATTGGCTACCATGTAGCCAGCAGGACTGTTGGGGCTCTGTGTTCCCATGGACGTATGTGTGTGTGTGTGTGTGGTACCTGTGTAGCCATTGTATTTAGTGTGTGTGTGTGTGTGTGTGTGTGTGTGTGTGTGTGTGTGTGTGTGTGGTACCTATGTAGCCATTGTACTTAGCTGGCCAGTGCAGGCTGTGGGCACTGAGAAGCCAGATCCTCTGGGAAGCGCTCCAGTCCCTGCCAGCTACTGCTACAGTCTGGGACTGTCCTGCTTCCCTTCAAGACCAGCCAGCCAGCCAGCATCTGACTGCTTTTGTTTCCCCAGCACAGAGGAAGGTCCCTTTGCAGGCACAGCCTGCACTGGGAACCCTGAACAGGACCTGTGTTTAGTCTACCTCGCTGACGTCCTTCCTGAACAGATGGGAAGAGGAAACGAGCCTCTCAGCCATTTCTGCCTCACAGTGCCCCTGCCCATTCATCATTTTCTCACCTACCTTCACAGGATGGCAAAGACCTGGTGGGACTGTTCCCTGGAGCGGGGGGGGGGGGTGCCGGGGGGGGGCTGGCTTACTGTTCCCTGGGGTCGGGGCTGGGCTGCAGGAGCAGCCAGGCCAGCCGGGTTCGCTTTTCCTCCTTCGTTCAACACAAAGGTTTCCATTATTGGCTACCCCTGTGATGAAACAGGCATCAGATTAGATAAGGCTAAAGACGCTTTCATAAGGTGCCAGGATGGCCCACAAGACGTACTCCTTTAGGCTTGCCAGTGTGCATGCTTCTAGTCAATTTGCTTTTATGTAGTTACCTTTTTTTTCACAAATAGCATTAGACACACTGCGTCTATTTAGAGAGAGGACCACCATTGCCCAAAGCGGGGAAAACTAGTTACTCACCACGAAAGAGCAAGCTTAAAAGCTAGAGACTTCTGGGATCTGGCCTGGCAAGCTCAATTGTTTTGCTTCTGTGTGTGGCAATTCCTCACAATCTGGCTGCCCTAAGACACACAACATAGTAGTTTTCATTGTTTGTCTTTATGAGTATTTGCTATCAAAGATTATTTGTTAGGCCTATTTGTTTTAGTAAGGAACGTGTCCAAAGGCAGGCAGATGTGGAGCTGGGAAAATGTTTTGGCAGTGGGCAGGGAAGACCCGTCGAACCCGCCCTCCTGACATTGAGGCCAGGACACGCACATATTTTGTTTAGTATCAGTCACATTGTCTACTGTCTGCTAGAAGCAGGTTAGTTTTCTAGTAAACATCACTGCCATTCATGCCAAATACTTTTTCTGTAATGGGCTATGAGGCTAACCCAGGCTCCATGCTGCACCATTACTTTGGTTTCCAGCCTATCTTGGGATGTTTTAAAAAGAGACCTGGGCTTAATATATTTCAGCCATAGAGGTGTGCGGGGGCCCGCGTTCAATCCCGTGTGTGTGTGTGTGTGTGTTATAGTTTATGTTCTTAGGAATCCATATTCATGCAGGAAAAGTCCATTGCGAATTTTTTTGTTTTAAATTCAAGTCCTTGGGCTGGGGGTTCACCCAGTGGTAAAAGTGTCTCAAAGTGTCTAGCTTCACTTTGAGACACTGGGTTCTATCTCTAGCACCACAAAAAAAAAAAAAAAAAGAAAAAGAAAAAAAAAGAAAGAAGAAAAGAAAACAGTAAGAGATGGCTAATGAATTGTTATGATATTTCTTTTTATTTTTAATAAGGTTTCAAAATGTTTCTCCTATTCGTTTTCTGAGTTTGGCAAAGTTTGAGTTTCCCAGATGATACAATAAGTGCATTAAGCATGTTTTCTTTTCTTTTCTTCTTTTATCGATGGTTTGTACATGGGTTTTCTTGGTGATATCTATATAGCACTGCCGATTTCCAGGAGATTCATTTATCAGATGGTGTTGACAGTCTGTAGTAAATCTCATAAAAAGAGAGTGTTAGTTCATAATGTGATTCTGCAAGACATTTTCCAAGAAGGTATTTAGAACCCGGAAAGCATTCACAAGCAGATCCAAGCGCTATTAAACAGAGGTCAAGTGCTGGCTTCAGAAGCTCTTGGCAATGCTTTCAATTCTATACACCAAACAAATATTGTGTCTGTATTTGGGAAAAGAGTGACCAGTGAATAATTCTCTCTTAGGAAACTTTTACGGACATTTGAGTCATTGACATTAATGTACATCTTAGGGGTCTAAACCATCCTCCCCCCCCCCACATCCTATTTCCAGCTATTTATTATCACTTAAAATTCAGTTGGGCAGATATGGAGGGATGGTAGAGAAGAAACATGGGTTCAGAACGATCAAGGGAGGTCCAAATGATGTGTGTAGGTATCAACAATTTCATGTGTATACCACTAATTGGAACAATGTTGATACTTTTATGTGTCAACTACAAAAATAAATTGAACTAAAAAAACAGAATAAGATAAAATAAGATCCAACTTTCTGAAGAAAACCTTATGGATATTCAAAAATTTTAATTCATTTTAATTTTTGTGTGTGTTTATATGGGTGGATGCCTATGTGTGAGGGTGGAAATCAGAGGGCAAAATATGTGAGTTTGTTCTCTACTGTATGAGTCCTGGGAATCAAACTCAGGTCCTCAAGCTTGGCAGCAATCACCTTTACCTGTGAGCTGTACCATCATCCTGGGCGTTTCAATGGTAATAGTTTCTCTTACAAAGTAGAATGATTAGGCTGGTAATTCTCTCATAATTTGAAGGGTTTGTTAATGAACATATGGGATAGAGTCTGGAAGGGGTGTTTCAAGACCTTTAGTGATTTGTCTGGAACCTTGCCCCTAACGAGTCCCTAGAAATAGGCACAGTGGGACAGGGGCTGCTTTCTGTCTGCCGTCTTATTTTTTAGGGGTAGTACGGGGTGGTTGTTGTTCAAACATGTCCCTTGAATCTTTCTTTGGTGGGGAGCTGAGAATTTAATCATGGGCCTCAGGTTCTGTTGCTAAAGCCCACTCCAAATTCTTTTTCTCCTTTTTTCAAAAAGCTACATGATCTCTCTTAAACATTAGTACAAATTATTTTGATATCATCATTTTCTTTCATTAGATACACTTGGCTCTGGGAGGAAAATGGACAGAAGGTCAGGCTAGCCATCATCACTTCCACACTTGCCATGGCCAGCTGACCGTGCTTAGGAGGTTGAAGGTGACGCAATCTGAGCATGGGTTTCAGGGTGGCCCTTCATCAGGGGCTGTGACACCTCAGATGGATAGCAGATCTGTGCTCCCGAGTGGCCTCGGAACCCAGGCTCAGCAACAGGTGCTTGAGAAACTTCTAGAACCTTCTTGCTGCCAGGCAGAGTCCCTCGTGGCAACAGGCTGGGTGGTGCAGGAGCCTCCAGCCCACTCATTCCACAGGTATGGGGTGACTTTTTTGGTGCCATGATTTAGAGGCTCCATCCACAGGACCCTCATCCCCACTTGGGGGAGAGTGTGGGTGTTCTCTATGAATAGTTTCCATCTTGGCATGAAGCACCTTGTCCGATGTCTGCCCACATACCATGAAAGGCCATTTTTCTTTTTGAAGCAGATCCCAAGCAATACCCATGATGAAGTGCGGGCAGGACTACTGTAGAAAAAAGAGCTCTTCTCTATTGTTGATGGAACAAAGTGGCAGGCTCTCCAGGTGAGAGCTGACAGGAGGCGTACCGTTCCCCTACTTCGGGTGAAAGTGGCAGTGACAGAGGGGTGTCCTAGGGCTGGGGGTGCTCATGGGTGATCGTAGCATTATTCTCTTCACTGCAAGGCTCTTGATGGCCAGGCGGGTGCAGGGCCCTGCCCCAAGTGTTTAGGTGCCCTGCTGTTGGCCTTCATGGTAAGATTGATAACTGTCTTACTAAAATCTTTAAAAAGGGGCCTTCATGAGGCAATCTCAACAGAGAACCTTTGAAATGCCTTTAAAAAGAGAAATTGCAAATACAGGAAATTGTAAAATGAGGATTATAATGAGTGAGGGAAACTGATGGGTTCTATGGCATTCTAGTGGATGACTGGAATTCAAGGGACAGAGAAGCCCAGGTGGACAAGAGCTGGCTGTTCAAGGGTGTTGCTTAGGGATATCCTGAAAGCTTCAGTGAAGAAACTAACCTCGTGGCAGAGAAAGGGTCAGGGACCATGAAAAGAAAACACCTGCCACCGCCTCTCCACTCCCAATGTTAGTGTGTCGGCCACCTAATGACGCTCTGAGCGACTAGGCTACCACAGTGTGAAGCAGAAGGGAGTTATGTGGGTCTGGGAAAATAGTCCTTTACATATGGCAGCATATCTTCAGATTTGTAAATGCACGTAAGTCACTAATGCACACAACATACTAATCAACCGCAGTGTGAGATGGATGCCAAAGAGAGAGAGTTTCTTTCCTGCAGTGTTGGGGAATTAAATCTGACCTCAGGCACACTAAGCAAGTACCTTGGCTTCCCAGCCTCACCTGGGAGATTTTTCATGGTGATTGACATACAGTTTGAAACCATCTAAATATGTGTTAATAAAAAGATCAGATTAGCTTCTTGGGATGGCAGAACAGAGGACAAGCATTTTTACCAGAGGTGGACTCTGAACTGCTGGTAGGTTCGTTTGGGCAAAAATGGTCAAATTTCCAACTGCAGTGATCCTTGGGTGTGTGTGTGTGTGTGTGTGTGTGTGTGTAAACATTGCTTTGCTTCATATTGGGGGTGAGCTGTTGAGTTACAAAGTAGGAAGATGGAATTTGGAGACAGATTGCAATTTGAGACATAAGATCCCATCTAGAGCCTTCCAGAAAGTCCCCCGCAGAACAAGGGTAGTAAGGACTCAGAAGAGAAAGGACCCAGTGTTGGTGGGGGAAGGAGAGGTGTGAATGGCCTGAAGTAATGTGCTGAGAGGAAGAGATAAACGGCCTAAAGCTCCTGAAAGGCAAGGAGGAAAGCCTTGGTTACTCCCAACATGGGCATTGGGTTTCACAGAAAGCCCTTTATCTCCCTAGGGTCTGATGTTATCGCACCCTGAAAATGGTAAATCGTTTATATAACATTTGCTGATTCACAAAATGAAGGTGCAGTGAATTAACTTAATGTGAGGGGGCTTGGGCCCAAGCTGCGGGAGCATGGGCTGCCCTGTCATTTGTAGAAATCTTATCTCTTGGGCTTGCTGGTGGGAAGTGTGGGGGCCTGGAAGGGGGCTGGGGACTGGGGCTGTGGAAGAAGGGGCCTGCAGGGAGAGGGCTGGTTGCCCAGGCTGTTCTTCTGGTTTCTCTCTCTCTCTCTCTCTGTCTCTCTCTCTCTCTCTCTCTCTCTCTCTGTGTGTGTGTGTGTGTGTGTGTGTGTGTGTGTGTGTGTGTTTACCCATGAGCCTCCAGGGCATGTGGCTCTGGCTTCCCCCAGTGGGAGAATTTTCACAAGGCCTTGTCCCTTGGCAAGATGACTGTTGGAGTTTTGCTGAGCTGTTACTGGGAGGAGAGAGCCAAGGTTCTTATACATGCCAGTTTTAAACAGAAGAGTTGTTCCAGTTTTAAACAGAAGAGTTGTTCTGAGATTAGGAGAGGGGTGAAAAATTAAGAAGTTTACTTGCTCAGTGGCTGCCAAAAAGAAGTCACTAAAAAAATCCATTGTAGCCTATTTTGTACATACAGAGGGCAGCCAGTGCTGTCTTATTTGGGCTAACGACAGAGTCCATGTGTGTACTCAGTTATTGCAAATTTAGTTGTTAGGGGATTTTGGGCACTGCTTCTGCTGTGATTCGTAATACACTAGAGTTGGACCTCAGTTTGGTAGACGAGAGCCAGTGATCTTATTTATTCCTCCACTTCCTAAGAATGTATTAACAGAAGTTATTTCCCACCTTTTCTTTTTCTTTCTTTCCCCAAGGAATCCAGGCTGTGGGTCCATTTTAGTGCTGGTCTGCAAGACTGGGGTGGATCTCTGGCGCCATCTAGTGGCAGGAAAGGAGCTGTGCACCGGGGAGCCTCTGAAGGACAAGCAGTTTCAGGCCAGCAGTTCGCTGGGCAAAACCCTTGTGCCAATGGTTACTTGCAAGGCAAGAATCTCTCTATTGGGCCTGGAATGGCAACCGACTCCATGAGCTTAAGGCAGGTCCCTTAGAGGGATTGTAGCTCATCAGCATGCCTGGATGTCTGGTTTTGGATCTACCTTAGTGGCCAAAAGCCCTAAAGGAATTTTGATTCCTTCTTTGTGAATTTTAGTTTGAAGTGTAAATGCTGCCATGGGGTCTGTGGCAGGTTTCAGCTGTTCTTTCCACCGGGTTCCCAGTGCTTTCCATGCCAACGCTTGAACCCTCACCACAGCAAGTTGCCCCTTTGCTGTGAGCATCAGTGTGTGGTCAGAATGGGGTTGGGGCAGAGTTCTCCAGAAAACACAGGTAACTCAGGACAGAGGTCCAGGGAGCGCCTCAGGCCTCAGGTAGGTTGGTCTCCCAACTCCCCTTGCCCAGGCAGCTGCTGGAAATTGTGGGAGCACATGGACCCCCAAGTACAGACCTTCGCCAGGCTGTGTACTCAGGGAGGTGGTCTGGGTGAAGGGGGGATGTTTTCATTCCACCCAATGTAGAGGTTCACAGACTCGGGTGGGCTTGGACACAGAAGGCTGGGCCTGGAAGCCATTCACCCTGGCAAGGCCATATTCCAATCAGGACTGCCTGGAAAGCAACTCTAGGAAGGAATAACAGACCGGGGGCTTCTTCCGCTCATCTGGCTTTTTTCTGAGCATCCTGGCAGCCATGGGTTAACCTGTATCACTAAAAATCCAGCCTGTAGCGACATCTAGAGACTCTCCACTGTTGCTCCTACAAGGGCTGGGGGCGGCCACGTTGACTAACAAAACATAACAGGATTCTTGGAGCGGTAGGAGGGCACCTTCCTCTCCTGCATCTTCCTTGGGCTTCTTCAACCCAAGATCCTCAGTAACACCACCCCAGCCTCCTCGCTGGTAGGTGACAGGGCCCCTCAACCAGCTCTGTTTTTCCTTTTCTTCTGAGCTTTGCCACAGAGCACAAGATGATGGACGGGAAAGAAACTGTTGCTTGCCTAGGTGGACAGGCAGAGGGCAGAGAGACCTGCAGGGGTGTGTGTGTGTGTGTGTGTGTGTGTGTGTGTGTGTGTGTGTTGCAGTCTTGAAAACTGTTGAGCCAGTTGAGAGGACAAACAAAACATGACTAATTTATTTTCTCCTATAAGAAGCCTGGTTGCTTCCCTCTCTCCCCTTCTCTTTTTCTTGTCTACCCAAGATCCCCAGGGCTACTCTACTGTTGAGCCTCATCCAGCACAGAGGCCAGGCTTCTGTTGGTAGTCAGGGTCCTGGGCTCCAGAGCTTTGCTATTGGTAGTTAGGGTCCTGGGCTCCAGAGCTTTGCTTTGGCAGTGTCACTTAGTTGTTGCTCAAGATGTTGTAAAACTGAATCCCAGATGAGGACAGGAGCTAGCCAAGAGAGTCTGCAAGACAGCAGACCTGAGGAAGGTGCCCCACGAAGCACATGCCCAGGACCCAGGAAGGTGCCCAACGAAGCAAATGCCCAGGACCAAGGAAGGTGCCCGACGAAGTCCATGCCCAGGACCCAGGAAGGGGCCCGATGAAGCACACGCCCAGCACCCAGGAAGGTGCTCAACAAAGCTCATGCCCAGGACCGAGGAAGATGCCCGAGGAAGCACATGCCCAGGACCCACGAAGGTGCCCGACGATGCACATGCCCAGGACCCAGGAAGGTGCCTGACGAAGCTCATGCCCAGGACCTAGGAAGGTGCCCAACGAAGCACATGCCCAGGACCCAGGAAGGTGCCCAACGAAGCTCATGCCCAGGAACCAAGAAGGTGCCTGACGAAGCACATGCCCAGGACCCAAGAAGGTGCCTGACAAAGCACATGCCCAGGACCCAAGAAGGTGCCTGACGAAGCACATGCCCAGGACCGAGGTGGCCCTGTGTGTGGAAAGGCAGGTGTCAGAAAAGCTACCAGTGGTTACTGCTGCCCGGCCACAGGGCCTGGAGGATGCCATGCACTGCCAAGGCTGGGGACTGCCCCACCTCATGTGAGTGCTGCCTGTCTAGGGATGGCCGAGTTCATTCCATCTGCAGCCTTTGTGAGCTGCAGAGTGTGTGCGAACCCTTCTGCTGGAACACAAGGTACATCCTCTCTCTGGGATGTGGATCTTCTCTGTTCAGTCTTTCTGTTAGAGATTCCCACTGCTGTGGTCCATTCCACAGTGGACCTTTCCCAGGCTCCCATGAACTCCTTTCAGAGAACAGAATTCTAGCCCTTTTAGAGATGAAAGAGAAAGCAGGTTTGCTTTCCTTCCTGGTTGTTAGAAGAGATGTTAGAAGACTAACCCTTTTTCCAGTGGAGATGGAACCCAGGGCTGGCACTCACCAGGCAAGTGCTCCACCAAGCCATTGTACAACCCTCCTTTCAAATTCTATTACTCATATGCAATCTGCCTACTTATATTTTAGGCACAGGATTCAGTCACTTTCAAATGGAAACTTTAAATGTGAATTTTTTCTCAAGTTTGGGTTTTACCTTGACAGCCTTATATAACTTGGTAGAAAGATCAGGGCTCATGTCCCTGTTATGGAGAGAGTCCCCATCAAGAAAAATGTGTGCCTCCTTCCTGGCCTGTGGAAATGTTGTGGAGGCATTAGGAGAAAGCCAGTCACCAGGCTAATCATCTTAGCCAGTTTGTTTTTGTGCTTTGGTCTAACATGTTTTCAAAGACAGCAAAATAAAATGACTTTAAAAAGCATCAACACGGGCTGGAGAGACGGCTCAGTGGCCAAAGTACCAGCTGCTCTTGCAGAGGACCTGGGTTCGATTCCCAGCGCTCACATGATAGCTAACAGCTCCAGTTCCAGGTGATCCAATGTCTTCATCTGACTCTTTGGGAGTTGTATGACATGGGTACACTTACATGTATTCAGGTAATACACTCATACATAAAATAAAATAAAATAATAAAAAAATTAAAAGCACCAGCACTCACACATGCACACCCAATCTGAACTCACAGGAGCCACATAAGCATCTCTGCTGCACATAGAAGCACATGGAAACAAAGCCCCATCAAGTCAGGAGACTTCCTTTTCTGACAACTAACTCATCCAAGAAATCTTTGGTTAAAACTCTAAAGGAAGGAAGACTGCCCCCCCAGCCCCCCACGACAGTCCCCTCGGCATTCCGTTCTTTTGTCAATAGAAGTGGCTCCTAGTTTCTGCCTGGGGAGAAAAAACCAGGACAGACTCTTGCCAGCAGCCGGGCAGCCAGGAGCCGCTCCAAGCACTTACCTGTGACTTTGTTCCAGGGGCAGCAGAGTCTGAGCTTCCTTTGGTTTGGCACACGTTGTCCACAAACATGTCTGGAGAGCAAGCACAGCTGCCCGGTACACTGAGCATTCGTGTGGTGGACACGGCCTTGGCAAAGCTTCCAGAGGAGCCAAAGCTGCGTTTCAGCCCCGCAAAGCTGAGGAGCCTGGTTTTGAGTCTGTTTTCCTCACTCCAATGGTGTATTTGCACAAGACTAGCAAAGCCCCGTGTGAATTACTTCACTCTCTGCACACACTTGGCCAAGCCTTCAAAATCGCCCAGGGATCTTTTCATCAGTTCAAAGGAAAAATATGTTATTTCAATCTACTAATGTATCTCTTTATAGCTGTAGAGTTACCACGTCATGTAATATGCATGCTGCACCTGGGGGCTGGGGAGGGGGAGTATAAAGTGCAGCATGTGTGTGTGTGTGTGTGTGTGTGTGTGTGTGTGCTGTGAAGTTTTTTTCACTGAATATACTTAAAGACCCACACTTATGCGGCTGTACTGTCCTGTTCACAGAAGCAAGCTTTTCCTTTTCTTAAAGACTACATAAGATCAGTGTTGCTAAAAATTTCTTTCTTTCTCTCCCTTTCTTTCTTTTTCTTTCTTTCTTTCTTTCTTTCTTTCTTTCTTTCTTTCTTTCTTTCTTTCTTTCTTTCTTTCTTTCTTCCTTCCTTCCTTCCTTCCTTCCTTCTTTCTTTCTTTCTTTCTTTCTTTCTTCTCTCTGTGTAAAGGGGAACAGGGGAATGTATTAAGGGAAATTCATAGAATTGAATCTCTCTGCTTCATAACTGAGTGGGGGGTCACTTGGGCACCCGTGAAATGCCAAGACGACCAAACTGCAGTGGCAAGTGGTGCCCTTGAGCTTTGAATGGAAAATGTCCTTGTCTTAGCAAGTTGTCCTTGAAATATTTTACTGTCTTATGTGTATGAGTGGCAAGTTCTCTTCGAAGTCATCCAGAGGCCTGTGGCCAGGCACAGCCTGTAGCTGCAGGCCACAACGCTGCCTATGACAGCAGCTGGTATATTCGTGTGGGCCTCATTAAGGACCAACCAGACGGTTTGGGTTTGTTTGTTTTCTGTTTATTGGTTTCCTTCTTTCTTTCTTTCTTTTTTTTTTTTTTTTTGATTCAGGGTCTCATGAAGCCCAGGCTAGCTCCTAACTTTCTATGTAGCTGAAGGTGCCTTTGAACTTTGTGTCCTGCTGCTACCTCCTAAGTGCTGAGAATACAGGCGCGCGCCACCACACCCCACTCCCAACTAGATTCTTTAGAGAAAAGAGTGAAGTTACAGTGTGGAAAATATTTCATGCTATGGCAGAGCTTCTTGAGGTCACTTGCAAATGCAGTTGTGGGGTCAGCCCTTCTCTCTGGGGGACAAGGGTACCAGAACATGACATCACTGAACCCTTCCTAGGTATGTTTTTTCCTCTCTGTGCATTCTTATGATAAAGTTTGTAAATTAGGCACAAGAAATAATGAACAACAATAACTGATAATTAAATAGAACAATTATATAATATACTTGCAAATACAATTTAACTTGTATAACAAGCATTATTTAAAACGTATGAACTGTTTGTTTCTGGAATTTTCCATTTACTATTACCAGGCTGTGGTTGGCTATGAGGAAACTGGAACTTCAGAAAATGAAATCATAGATGCTAAGGATAGAGCCAGGGCCTCCTGCCCGCTGAGCCTTGAACTGGCCCCCGTTACTAAGTTTACCAACAGTGGATCTTGACTTAAAATAAGCAAAGGAAAAGTGGATTACCAGTGCATTGGATGAAGTTTGTGGCTATGCCAACCTTACCATTATACCTGAATAAAGAATGTGGCTCTTAACATTTGTTATAAGTGTGGGTTCAAGCCGGGCATAGTAGTGCATGCCTTTAAATCCCAGGACTCGGGAGGCAGAAGCAGGTGGATCTCTGTGAATTCAAGGCCAGCCTGGTCTACACGGTGAGTTCCAGGCCAGCTGCAACCCTATCTCAAAAAGATCACCCCCCACACACAAAAGAGTGGGCCCAAACTTGGAGGACACCCATTTCTTCAGTTGTCTCCTGGAACTGTGCTGTTGCACCATGCCTTGCCCATCATTTTATTCAAAACTATTTCATGTTCAGTTGGGGAACCACAAGTTTAGATCAATACTTACCACACAGTCTTGCCCTTTCATCCCTAGGTCTAAAACATCTCATACACACAATGTCAAGTATTTGTTTCAATCTTCATTGTTTTCAATGACACAAATATGAGGTCACTGCCTTTCAGCATTTTGACTTGTTAATTCTCAAATATTCCCACATTCATTCACTGTAGTTTCTGAGGTATCAATGTCAGGTGCCTAGGTCACAAGAGCATGTGGCTCAGTAAGCTTGTTTGCATTAAAAACAGTCCGGATTCTACCCATTTTGTAAAAGTCATTGATACAGCTCCCATTTTTTTGGTTTTATAAATGAAGAAGCATGTTCATTAGGGATGGTCACAAGTGGTGGGCTGGTCACAGGTGGTAGGCTGGTTAGGCTGTGGTGCTGGACAATCAGAATGAGGCAGTGTGATGTCATCTTAGGTCTTTGGAGTAGGTATCAATGGCAGGACAGCATTGGAGAAGGCGCAGAAACAAGACAGCTGTTGTGTGTTTGAAATTCAGGAAAAGGTCTTTCTTGTAGGGTATTGTTTTCTAGTGTGGCTTTACCAGTCACTCTTGCAGAGAGTGGAGGATCTGTATCCTGTAGGATATAGGAATCCAGGGAGCATCCAGGGAGCCCTGTAGGAGAAAGCACAGATGTGGGGCCTCCAATTAATGAGAGGAATAAGAATAGTCATTGTTGGCACTTAACTTAGTTTATAGAAAAGCATGGGTTTTAAAAATACTTTATTATTTTTATTTTATATGTATTGCTTGCATGTGTGTTAGTGCACCTGTGTCATCCAATACCCACAGAAGTCAGAAGAGGGCTTCTGGTCCCATGGAACTGGAGCTACAGACAGTTGTTAGCCACTATGTGGGTGCTAAAAACCCAGCAAATGTTATTTGCCATTTTTCTCTTGCCTGTAAAAAAAAAGTTGAAATTATTTGGATATATGGAAGGATAAATAATATCAAAATCTTGTCCTGTAAACAGGATAGGTTTGGTTCAGCACACTGAAAAAAAGTAATTAATTCTTTCTTGATTTGGGGTGAAAATATTACTCATTTGGGTGTAATGGGTTGAAATACCCAGTCTAACATTCTTAGGGAGGGAGTTAATTGCAGTCATTGCTGCAAGGGAAAGGGAAATTTTAAAAACAGATAAATGTAATTATTTATGAGAAAGTTGTTTTTGGTTTAAATTCAGGATTAAAGAATTAGAGAGCTGAATTAGGAATTCTGAGGGAAAATGGAAAATGCCTAAAAGCTGTTGAAAAGATTTTAACATTATCTTTTGGGGAACAGGGAATTATTATTTATGAAGAATAGTAAAAATATTAGTGACAGTATATTCAAAATAGTTAAATGAACATTCAGCTAAATTTCATTCTGGGGCTAGCTGTAACTAAACTTTTTGGTGATTCTTCTACATCTTTCGAAACAATTAGCTTTATATCTTTAGTAAAGACTAATAAGATATCATCTGTATAACGAAACAGATAAGTATTAAAAATAATTTAAAAACAGGTGCATTGTGTTATTCATCCAATATTGATCATACCTTGAGTAAAAATTTTCCATGTAAAAATGAGATATAGGTGCCTAATTGTTGAAAGCAGGCACAGAAATAGTAAATATTTTAAAAGGCAATCTTTTAAATCAAAAACAATAATTTGACAGTGTTGTGGGACTATGGCAGGAAGGCGAACTCCAGATATGGTCATTAAATTCCCAGAAGATTAATTTTAACAGTCTGGTACTTTTTAAGAATTGTATAATATTTAGTCAAAACTAAGTACTGTTTTTAAGTCTTTTTTTTTTTTTCTTTAGTGTGTGTGTGTGTGTGTATGACCATATGGAAATAGAATTGTACAAGCTCCAAGGACCCCTGTTCATGTGATCCTACAGTGGTAGTGTCAGCATGCACAAGAGCCATGCAAACTGAAGCAAACAAAGCCCTGCATAGAATTGTGGAAATGGGCAGCAGCCCCCGATCTTAGCAGAACTATTGGCAGTTGATTACTGCTGGGCGAGGAAGAGCAGATCTTAAAGTGAGATGAGGTGACTTGACTTCAGTGGATGACCTTGCACTGAGGAATGTCTAGAGACACTAACTGGACAAGATGGGCCTTTGTACAAATGAGAGAGTGTGTGAATGGCAGTGGAGGGGGCTGTGGGAGGCTGCCAGTGGGGAAGGGGGCGTAAAGGGGATTACGACTGGTTGAGATGTTCTGTATGAAATACACAAAAATTCAATAAAAATCTTGATCAGACATATATTTTATTATTTATTTATTTATTTATTTATTTATTTATTTATTTATTTTGGTCTTTTGAGGACAGGTTCTCCCTGTAGCCCCAGCCATCATGGAACTAGCTATGTAGACCAGGCTGGTCTTGAACTCACAGTGATACACCTCCCTCTGTCTCCTGAGCCCTGGGATTAAAGGTGTGCCACCACACCCGGCCATATATATTATTTTTAAAGCCAGTCCTTATAATAGCAAGATCAGAGCAATAGTTCCATTGATTTAAATATAGGTTTTCTTCAAAATTTGACATTAAAAACTTTAAAAACTATATTTGTCATCTTTGTCTCATCTTTTACATATCTAAAATACCTTACTCAAACCTTCCTAACATGCAAAAATCCTCTTTCTCCTTTCCATCCTGGATGCATCCAATACCATCTTAAGCTCCATACCTAAATTCTTCTTTACTGAAAATAAAAAATTCCATGCTTACATTCTTCTAACATTTTTCTTAATACCAGAAAGACATTAATAAATATATTTGCCACCTGCTGTGGGACTTTTTAGAAGGGGTATTAAGTGTTGTCCATCCTCTCAAAAGTTTCTAATACTAAGCTAATGTTTGATTTTGAAAAAGTGAATAATAAATTGATTATGTCAGTTAACTAAAGGTTGGAATTTTTTGGAGTAGCTGAGAATAAGTCATAATGAGAATTCGACTAGTATAATCTGAATCAATAACATTTGGGCACATGAAACTTTTTTATAGTCAAATTTTAATTACCTATGGTTAAATCAAAACATTTTTAAATGGGTTCCAATATGTATGTAAGGATTTTGAAATTTTTCTACTACATCTAAAGTGATAAGCAAATTCTCTATTATCTGAGGGCTAAGCAGGAAGCTAGGTTACTTTCTATCATTTAGGGCATGGCAAGCTTCAGGGTGACTCCCATAAGTTTATGGGGATTTTTAAATTTTACTGCATATAAAGGGATAAGTAAAATCTCAATTGTCTTAGGGGCTAATAAAGGAGCTGGATTGCCTCTTAAGGATTTTAGGGAATGGCAAGCTTAAGGGTGGCTCTCCAGCCTACACAGCCTGAAGCTGAAGTGGGGGATTCCCACCCAAGTACATTGTTAATGGCAAAACAGAGCTCCTTTAAGCCAATCTTCCCATAAAATCTTCATATCACTAAATAAGTAATAATAACATATGCTGGTGATATTCTATCCCTTAGTTGTTCTCAAAGGCATAAGTGTTTTTATTATAGATCTGTTTTTTTTTTTTTTTTTTTTTTTTTTTTTCTTCCTCTTGGTTACTGAGTCAGGGGGCCAGCCCATCTCAGGAACATTTACAAAACATTTTGAGCAACAAGCTTGGGCCTGAAGTGGGAAGACCACAGCCCTTTTCCAGAACCAGCTTCTCAGTGAGAAGCTGTTTAGTAATATAGTTTTTAATTTTTATGTGTATGAGTGTATTGCTTGCATAGATGTAAGTGCACCCAGGCCATGCAATGCCCAGGGAGGCCAGAAGAGGGCATCAGATCCCCTGGAATTGGAGTTAGGGATGGTTGTTAGCTGCTATGTGGGTGCTGGGAATTGAACCTGGGTCATTTGCTGGAGCAGCCAGTGTTCTTAATTGCTGAGCCACCTCTCTAGCCCCAGACAATTTCTTAATATTTTTAAAATGCATTTGCCTCTTTTAAAATTGAGTCAACTATGTCTTACACTGGGAACAGAAAATGAAAAAAAATCAGAAGACTTGATTTTCAAGGGTCACTCTTTGATATCTCTAAATTTTTGTAAGTTCACCTATATGTGGCAGTTATCAAGGAGAACCAAGCCGACAAAAGTACCTGCCTTTACTCTTGCCTAACTTGAGTTTTACTACAAAACCTAATTTGACGGCTTATATCCACAGTTAGTTAACTTGTGCCTGTGAATAGAGGAAACCTAAATTATCCTCTCTTGTTTAATGATATTTTCCATTAGAGACCACTTTTTTAGCTCCAGCTTAACTTCAGCCCAGACTTGAATCATCAGAACTTCTTTTTTTCTGGTTAAATTGATCTTATCTGTATAGGACCCATCATTTATAAATTTTCTGGGGTAAATATTGACCTTACATATACTATGGAAGTCAACCAACTTTTTAGTGATTATAAGTTAAGGACAGTCTCAACTTCTTTTAGGTTAAATTGTTAAAATCCACTTAAGCATTCCCTTGAGCCTTTTTTTTTTCCTTTTAATAAAACGTGTAGGTATTCATGATAACACACAGGGTGAATTCCTCTTCTTCTTCTTCTTCTTTTTTTTTTTTTGGTCTTTTTGAGACAGGGTCTCCCTGTAGCTCCGGCTGTCCTGGAACTAACTATGTAGACCAGGCTGGCCTTGAACTCACAAAGATCTGCCTGCCTCTGCCTTCCAAGTGCTAGGATTAAATGCGTGCACCACCATGCTTGGCTGGGCCCACAATAGCATAACAAAGAAAGTACATACTTGCCCCAGGGCCTTTGCACTGTGTCCCCTTCTCCTTTGGGGAGGGATATAACTTGCTCCCTCACTTCTGTCATGACTCGACTGCACTGTCTCATCACTAGAGGCCTTCTCTACCCACCATTTACCTGCTTTATTTTTCATCACATAGCATATCTCCACCTAATATGTTACTCATGTATTCATCATATCTATTCTTCCATAACATTATAAGACTCATAAGCGAGAGGGACCTTGCAAGCTTATCACCTGGAGCATTCTGCCAAACATGTTTTTCATCTTTTTCTCAGTCTTTCTCAAAATTCTCGATGTAGAAGTTGACTATTTCGAGTTCACCCTTTCAGTCAGTTCTTTGAAGAAGTCTTTTCTGTTGTTGTTGTTCTTTCCAATATGCATCACTCCCAACTACTTGGACAAAAGATCAAGGAGCCCTGCACTAGAAATACTTACAACTAGGTAATTGGCGCTAGCATCCACAGATGAGGGATACCATTCATCGTTTGTTTTTCTGGGACTGTGTTACTGCACTTAACATAATATCTTCAGGTTCCATCCATTTACCTGCAAAGTTCATGATGTCATCTTTCTTTACTGCTGCATAGAACTCCATTGTGTAAATGTACCACATTTTCTCTATTCACTCATCAGTTGAGGGGCACTTGGGTTGGTTCCAGCTCTTCTCTATTGTGAACAGAGCTGCAGTAAACATGGCTGTGCATGTATCTCTGCAGTAGGATGAGTCTTGTGGGTATATACCCAGGAGTGGTATGACTGGGTCAGGTGGTAAGCTCATTTTGATTCTTCCAAGGGTTCTCCACACTGCTTTCCAAAGTGCAAACTCCACTTTCAGCAGTGAAATAAACTTCTCCTCCTTCTAGTAACTGTCAAAAACTTGCTTTCTGTGGCTAGTTTCTATTTAGACATAGTTTAGAACAAATTGGGGATATGGAAGGTAGGGAGTTATCTGGCCTAGACTGGTTTTGGATGCATATGAAATAAGACAGACTACATCCTCCAGAGAATTTTTAGGGGAAAATCACCTATCTGCTACCTTATACCTAGAGACATGATTAATATAAGATGTGTCATGGGAAGGGACATGTACAGTGAACAACATTTTATGTAATTCAACAAAGCATATCAATCAAAATAAGAGAACCACCTGGGCTATGCCCATCAACAAGCAAACTCCTCTTTCTTTTGAACCCCATAAAAGGAAGCCCAAACAATAACCAGGGCCCAAGTACCCCCACTCAGGTGTCCTCCTGTCACCTGAGATGGCATATTTCTTTCCAATCTGTGCTGTCACTTGCTTTTGAATAAAGTTTTTTTTATTGTTGTTAATTTGCAATCTGTGTGCACCTATGTCAATTCCTTGAATAAGAAGCCAAGAACCTGGGAATACTCAGCCCAACCTTCAACCACAACAGTGCTCTTAACTACTGAGCCATCTCTCCACCACCCTAAAATATGCTGTTATAATTTGTCTGTTATTATTAGTTATTGTTCATTCTTACTACATCTAATTTGGAAATTAAGTTTCTCTTATACATGTATGGGAAATTACCACATCTGCAAGGTTTGTTACAGTGATGGTTAATCCTGGGTGTCAACTTGACTGGATCTGGGATTAATTTAAATGAGAAAGTGGTCTTCAGATTGGATAATTTAGAGCTGGAAGACCACCCTAAATGTGGGCATTACCTTCTGATGGCAGCTGGTGTAAAGGCCGTGGCAGGAGCCCCTTTGCCCTTTTGCTGTTTGCCTTCTCTCTCACTGGTGAGTTTGTCTTGCTGCTGTGACCAACTCCTCAGATTTCAGTGTAGACTTAAGACTAGCAGATCTCCCAGAATTCTTCAGGCCTTCAGGACAGATTGGGACTACTGAGACATCCAGCCTCATACTAACTACTGGATTCTCAGCCTCTCCGGCGTGGTGCAGCTATTGCTGGACTATTCAGACCCTATTCTGTGAGCTAAGCTAATAAATCCATATATTCATTTTACTGATTCTGTTTCTTTAGAGAACATTGATTAGTATAGGTACTAACCATGGTTTCAGGCATCTGAAATGGGAATATTTGGAGAGGCTCTGTACAGGATATCTAACCCTGTACCTATGCTAGGTACAGGGTTAGAGTCACATATAAAGATAGGCCACTTGTTCACTGACATGGAACTCCTAGCTGAAAGTTCTGTAAATCATTCCTGGATGATATTCATCTTTTTCTGTAATGCCAGGGATGGAACATGTGGCCTTGTTGAAGCTAAGTATGTGCTTTACCCCTGAGCTGTACCCAGCACTCCCAATGGCCTTTCTATAACACACTGGGTTTCTCACAGGCTTCTCCAGCCTCATGTGCTTAGACACACTAGAGACATTTTGGTAGTATGCTCTATAAAGCTTTGAAATCAGCAAGAAGAACACACAATGTGAAAATGGGGTCTGAGGGCAGCGTGGCCTGGTCCAGTTGAGGTCACACTGTGATAACTTTGACTGTTCTGTCATATGTCCATAAACAACTGTGAGAACAGCATAAACACCTATTTTCAGATAGAAATAAATGTTAGTAAGGTATTTGTAAACAGAATCTGTGACTAAGGAGGACTGACATTATATTGATAGCACCAACATATATTTTGAAGTCCTGTTGATTGTGGATAACAGATATCTACCAGAAACTTAATTTTCTATTTTTATTCAATATAAAATATTTGAAAAATTAGCTGAATTTCCATAGTTTTTCTAATGAAGATGCATTTGGTAATAGCTTTTGTCTCTTCTGACCCTTGAAATCAGCGTTGCTTCAACTTGGCTTACCTCCCCACTCCATCAAATACGCCTGCAGGCCTGGGCATGACTGGTTCTGTTAAGGCTCATTAACTCATCACAATGAAGAGGTTTGGGGATGTCCTGTGGATGAGAATTTCCTTACTAATGAACTATGAAAATGAGTGGAGTGAACTTATTAGGAATAAAAGTTTTCTGTGTTTTGGCCCATGGTAAGATAATTTAAGTAAAAGATTCCTTTCAGATTTCATTTTCATATCAAGAGCATCTTTACATTGAGATTATAATGCTCCTTTCTTTTTATTTATTATTTATTTATTTTTACTTTATTTGTATGAGTGTTTGCATGCATGTATGCAGTACACCTGTGTCATGCAATTCTCTCAGAGGCCAGAAGAGGGCATTGGATCTCCTGGAACTGTAGTTACAGATGGTTGGTAGCCACCACGTGGGTGCTGGGAATCAAACTCCTCTGCAAGAGTAGCCAGAATTCTCAAGCACTGAGCAATCTCTCCAGCCCCATAAAGCTCCCTTCAGTTCCCTAGAGTGACTTCTGTAAAATACCAGTAAAAGGAGCTATGAATGTGCTTTGATTTGGGATCTTCAGGGCAAAGTGAATCCTATTTCTCTGCTTCTCCGGGTCTTAAGCAGATGATATCCATTCTATGGCTCACTTTGTCCTATACAGAGTTGACCACCAGAGGATCTCCGGTATCAGTGTTGAGCTCCTTTTGAGAATCCCTGGTAGCAAGTGTCTGGGAAGGAGGGCACAGTGGTACTAGTGAGCTTTCTGTCCCTGTAGCAATTGCCTGAGATGAGTAACTTGTACAGAGAAAGGGTCCGTTTTGGCTGACTGTTTGGAGGTTCCAGTCCAGGGGTGATTGGCACTAGTGTGGGGCAGCGTGTGGCGGAGCAAAGCCTTTCACTCCACAGCTGTGGAGCAAGAGAGGAAAAGGAAGGGGCTGGGCTCCCAATATCCCCTTGCTAGACTATTTGGACCCTATTCTGTGAGCTAAGCTAATAAATCTGTAGATAGATAGATAGATAGATAGATAGATAGATAGATAGATAGATATCTATTTTACTGATTCTGTTTCTTTAGAGAACATTGATTAGTATAGGTACTAACCATGGTTTCAGGCATCTGGGAATATTTGGAGAGGTTCTGTACAGGATACACCTGCTTCCATGCCCAAAGACCTGGAATTCACCTTCTCCAAATAGAGCCATCTTGAAGACAAGACCTGTAGCACATGGGCCTTGAGGTCATTTAAGATCCAAAACAGGGACTGTCTGGGGCTTAGGCACTGCCTATGGGGATGGACTGGGACGAGGCTCCCACAAGTTGATGCAGAGGGGTTGGCTGGGTGACAGTACCGTGGAGCATGGGCCTCCCTCTGCTCTTTGAATTCTGGGAATTGCTTCCTGATTCTGAGGCTCTGAACTGTTCAGCTGTTTCACGGGTGATTTTGCAAGAAAGGCTCAGCAGAGTCTACCTCCAAGCAGACACCGTTTGGCAGGGGTCACGCTAAGGACAGAAGAACAGAGTTTCTGTGGTTAGGGGCTCCAGTGCCCATCTTTTGATCTTGTTTCTCACACCATTGATGAGCAGCATCTCCACCTCAGGACCAAACACAAATATCTGAAAGGCGCCTTTGCTGAAATTTACCTGTCTTTGAACCCCACCGAGCCGCAGTGCGATGACTACCAGGCTCGTAAGCGGCGGTGGCTTTTCTTCCTCCTTCACTTCACTCTAGTAGACAACATAACAGGCAGAGAAACAGGTGTGTCCTGAGCCAGGCTCGTTGGTCCACGCCTCTAATTCCAGCACTCAGGAGGCGGAGCCAAGTGGATCTTTATGAGTTCAAGGCCAGCCTGGTCTACTTAGTGAGTTCCAGGACAGCTGGAGCTACAGGGAGACCCTGTCTCAAAAAGACCAAAAGAAAAAAAAAAAAATTGCCCTGAAGTGGGCTTGATCTCATGGAGATGCTCCTGCCTCTGCCTCCTGAGTGCTGCCAATCTTAATATTCCCTCTATTACTATGTGAATAACACAATCTTAATATTCCCTCTATTACTATGTGAAATTTGAGACTTGGTAGAAGTCTTCTCTTTCCTAAGAAGATTGCGATAACGTTGTTATCAAACAGTTAGTGTATGCCAAGCACTGTGCTAGGTACCTACTCAGACACCTCATGAATGAGATGAATGAGATTCCATTCCTGTCCCCAAAGAATTAGGGGCTTTCACTTAGTAGTAGTGACAATTACAGCTGCTGTTTCTCGGTGCCCACTTGGGGCTCAATACTGTACCTGGCTTTGCAGACTCATGCACAGTTAACTGTGATTTGCAAGCAATGTTTAAAAAAAAAAATTTTTTTTTTTTAAGGAATTGACCATATTGGGGGTTAAATGAACGTGTAAAGCCCTTGCCGCAGTGTCAGCCAAGAGCAGCAGTGCAGGAGACCCAGCTCCCAGCACTCAGCGGAGACCAACACCGGGAGGCGTCTCAGCTTCCTCCGTTTGTCTTCTTGGTGCAGCCGAGAATGGACGGTGGATATTTATGAAGCAAATAATGATAATCGAGATTTCAAGAGTGAAGGACAATCACTTGCTAGGAAAACAGGTTGGCAACAAGACTACTTTTATACTCACAGTTCTGGAAATTTTTCCTTTTGTTAATCAGGGAACTGGAGACACATGTATGTAAACTGGGTCAGTCCGAGGATCAGCTGGTCAGCAGGCATCTTTTCCCTCTTGCACACAACCCAGGAGCTCACAACATGGGGTCATGGAGTACCAGGAAAGTGGCCCCTTCCCAACTTCACACTGTCTTGGAAGATGTTCTGTAATGTACAGACATTAAACATGACCTGTATAATTCTATCTATCTATCTATCTATCTATCTATCTATCTATCTATCTATCTATCTATTTTTGAGAGGAGGTCTCCATGTAGCCACAAGGGGCCTTAAACTCACAGAGATCCACCTGCCTCTGCTTTCCAAGTGCTGGGATTAAAGGCTGGCTGACACTACTCTAATTTTCAGTTTAGTCTTTATTTTAACAGATTTTTAACTTTCAAGTTTTATTTTTATTTTATTTTATTTTATTATTTTATATTTTGGTCTTTTTGAGACAGGGTCTCCCTGTATCCCCAGCTGGCCTGGAACTCACTATGTAGAGCAGCCTGGCCTTGAACTCACAGAGATCAGTGTGTCTCTGCCTCCCAAGTGTTAAATATGACCTGTATAGCTCTTATTTGTGTGTTTGGATTTTGTAGGAAGAGTGATCTCCAGCAGGGAAGGCCTTGAAAACGGGCTATAGATGTGTATAGGCTTTTCTCAGGAAATCTGTGTTTACAGTATTCCATAAAGGTCACTTAGCGTAAGCTACAAACATCTTCATAGGACAGAACACGCAGCCGCCATGCCAGGTGAGCCTGCTGACTGCCCGGGGACAGTGCCTGAGCGGAGGCAGGAACCAGTGTCCCGCCATGAACAGGAGCAAACAGGTTTGTGACAAGAAGCCAAGGACTCTCACTTCTCAGATCATTTATTCACTTGCTCATAACTCTCTGCCAATTTTTTTTTTTTTTTTGGCTGAAATCTTTCTCGTCTGGTGCTGGGCTATGTCTGCCTAAAGGTAAATTTTTCTGTGGAATTTCTGCCAGAGCTGTAAAGCCTTTCTTGAATCAACTGGTGGCTTAAGTTGACCAGGAATTCAAAGCTTGGCTCAGTAATTAAGAGTCTCTCTCTGTCTCTGTCTCTGTCTCTGTCTCTCTTACACATGCCACACACATTCTAATATATACCACAGCACTCAATATGTCCTTATGCAACTTGTATGTTCTTTTCCTCACAAACATGTAACACATATACATCAACATTTAAATGCAGTGCACAACAAACATTCACTCACATATACACATAGTTAATCTATGCTCACACAACTTACGCAGACACACTGACACACTCAAACTCACTCAACACACAGATGCATGCATGCACATACCTAACAGAACTCAGCCCCACACATTCCCACTCATACAGTCTCATTCCCAACATACATGTGCTATACTCAGTCACAGCTAACATACAAACTCACATGTGGACACACTTTTCTTGAGGCCTGCGCTCTCAATTTGGCCATACAAACCCTGGTCAAGGGTCATTCTTCCCATGGGGAACAGACAATGGCTGTGCGGTTCTGTGAGGCAGGAAAGAGTGAACTTACAGGGACAGGACCATGACAACTTGTGGCAATTTTTTCACACAAAGGGACGGTTTTCCTGGGATCTGACACGTGGAAGCTGTGCCCTTATGGGAAGCGGTGGACTGAGGATGATGATGCCAGCCCATCTATCACTGTCTCTCGTGTCTCACACTAGTGGGAAACAGTGACCTTTGGAGGTAAAGGAAGGAGGAAGGCATGTGCTGTGGCTGGAGCAGAGATGTCTAATAAGCAATAGCTACCCCGCGTGGCTGGTGACCCTCAGACCTCCCAGCCGCAACAGCTGCCACTGAGTAGCTAGCTCGTTGCTGGGAGTAACTCCATCTCCAGTTTTCTGGGAGAACAGAGTGCTGCCTTGATGAACTAAGTCACCCAGCACTCTAGTTCTATGGGAACCACTGCCAGAAGCTCTCTTCAGAAGGGCTCTGAATGATAATTGATCATTACCTGATTTGGGGAAGACCGGCCTATTTTTAATATTTAAATCTTTTAACTGCCCTCTATGCTTTTGTTTTGCAAAAGAAAAACAGAAAATCTTAAATCACAGGAAGAAAATGCCAAAGAACTTAGAAAGATTAACTGAAGGACAGAAAATGTTTAGGGTGATTTATTCCAAGGGGCACCTGGCCAGAGCAGCAGGAGGTCACTGAGGGGTCAAAGACTGCTCAACCTTCAAGAAACCTGGAGCTTGAGCTGTGTTCTGGGTGGGAATGGAGAATTCAGAGAATGTTCTGCCCAGGCCTGAATAGGGAGGGGCGAATCGGGAATTGTTCATAGCCAAGTGCTTGGAGGGCGCAGCTTTGGAGACACCAGTCATGGCCCCCAAATGAATGGTTAGGTATGTGATGCTGACTTTAGCATGTACCTGAAAAGGTGCTTTCTCCCATAACCAGCCGGTGACCCCATGGCACCATGAGACGCATCCCTCCTGACTAGGAACTGTTTCTTTCCTCTCGGCATGCATTTCATTGGGTAATTTGTTCTCTCAAAAACTGTTTCTTTGTATCTGATACTGTGGGAATGAAACTGGGAAGTTCTGATGTAGGGGGAGACTCAGCAGATTGTCTGTCCTAGCTTCTCTTCCTGTAATGTCACCTGCCTGGAAGGAGAGGGGTCCAGAGACGCTGTAGACAGGCAGCTGCATTCGGCAGAATAGTCTTTTCTGGCAGGAATTCTCTCCTGGGAGAGTGCAGTAGGTTTGCAACAGATTCTAGAGTTGCTTGTGTACTCTGTAGGCACTGGAGAGGCTCTGAATCTCCTCTGTTATGAACAGAACCAGAGTTACAGTCAGCACGTGTGGCCTTTGGTGTGTGGGTGGCTTGGAGGGTGTGGATGTGTTTGGGTTGGGTGTTTGGATGAGACCAAGGCGGAGCGGCGTTCACCTCCTCCCTTACTGGAAAGCAGCCAGGCCTCCTGCACTGTAGGTTTTCTCACCTCTTGTTTATAGATTATCTGGAAAGGCAAGTGCATGAGTTTTCAAGACAAAGAACACTCCCAGGCAGCTGGGAGAAACTGGGGTGTTGGGTCCACAAGCAAACCCTCATGGCGGAGGCAGAGGGAGACTACAGGGGAAACCCCACGCTTCAGCCCCGAACTGATGAGCTCACGGACCCAGTGGCTCGGTATTTTAGAAAGCTGAACAGGGGACTAGGGTTATAGAATGCTGAAAATCAACGTTACCCAAATGTCCATAAAATAACCTTCAAAGTAAGTACCACCAACATTTGATAAGTCCTTATTTAAAAATCAGAAAACACCTTTGGGGACTTCTTTTAGATTGTATTTTCTTGGCCTGGAAGGCAAAACATGGACAGAACTTAAACAGGAAAAAGACAGAACAAGGTAGATACTGAGAAGTCTTCCTCCAAGTCCAACTCTACCCTTGAGTGGAATACTTTCTCAGTGTTGTAAGTGGAGGTATGGAAAACATGTTTTCTTTATGGAAATAGAAATTTAATAAAAAAAATCTCATTTTTTTGCCTGCATGCATGAAATTCGTTTTTTTTTTCCTTGCTTGCTTTTTATTATTTTTTAAATATATTTTGTACGTAATTCTTAAGGAACAAATAAAAATTAGTAAAAGTAAATAAGAAGCTTTTTTTTTTTTTTTATATTTTTGAGACAGGGTCTCCCTGTAGCCCCAGCTGTCCTGGAACTCAGTATGTAGACCATGTTGGACTTGAACTCAAAGAGATCTGCCTGCCTCTGCCTCCTGAGGAGCTGGTATTAAAGGCGTGTACCACCACACCTGGCAGTAATAAACATTTTAAGTCTTCTTTTCACAACCCAGAACACTTTGCTTTTTTCATTTCACATTATGTCCTGTCGCTGTCTCCCCAGTACATAAGGAAGCTTCTCTTCCAGAGCTTTTTTTGGGTTCCATGGCTTGTTTACAGAATCACCTCTAAATGGCCAGTCTCTCTGAGTAACAGTGTCTCAGTAGACTGTGTTGGACATCTGTCATCCTACATATGCAAGAATATCCATAGGGTGGATCCCAGAAGTCAGGTTGTTGGACCAAAGGGCAAACACACTGATAACTTTGATAGTTATAAAATCTCTATTGTGATGACTGGTCTCAGCGCTCTGCCGTTTTATCAGAGATTTCTGAGGCTGCTCACTCCTCCACAGATTTGCCAGCCTGACATTGATGGAGTTAGGGATTTTTTTGGCTGATGTGATGAGACTATAGTCATCTTGGTGTAGCATAATATATATTTCTTGGGCTGGAGAGATGGCCTAGCTCTTTCAGAGGACCCGGGTTCGATCCCCAGCACCCACATGACAGCTGAGAACCGTCTTCAACTCCAGTTCCAGGGGAATCGACACCGTCTTCTGACCTCCGAGTCATTGCACGACATGGGTGCACCAACCTACATGCAGACAGTACAATCATACACATGAAAAATAATTTAAAAAATATATTTATTTTGAATGAAATTTCACATTTTCTGCAAGTTGAGTTATTCTTTTCTTACTTTTACACTGACTTATTAGACTTTTTCTTTTGGATTTATAGAACTTTATAATAGGAAGATTAATCTTTGTCTACATTATGAGTTACAGTTTTTTTGTTTGTTTGTTTTGTTTTGGTTTTGGTCTTTTTGAGACAAGGTCTCCCTTTAGTCCCAGCTGTCCTGGAGCTCACTATGTAAACCAGGCTGGCCTTGAACTCACAGAGATCTGCCTGCCTCTTGTCTCCCCAGTGCTGGGATCGAAGACGTGCACCACCACACCAGGCTCTTCTTTCTTTCAATGTGTGTGCGTGCGTGCGTGTGTGTGTGTGTGTGTGTGAATGTGGACATGTGGAAGTCAGAGAAGAACCACTGTCAGTCCCAATCCATCTCGTTTTGAGTCAAGGACTGTTTTTTCCCCTCCGTGTGCACTAGGTTAACTGGCCTCTGTGTGCACTAGGTTAGCTGGCCTCTGTGTGCACTAGGTTAGCTGGTCTCTGTGTGCACTAGGTTAACTGGCCTCTATGTGCACTAGGTTAGCTGGCCTCCGCGTGCACTAGGTTGGCTGGCCTCCGCGTGCACTAGGTTGGCTGGCCTCCGCGCGCACTAGGTTGGCTGGCCTCCGCGCGCACTAGGTTGGCTGGCCTCTGTGTGCACTAGGTTAGCTGGCCTCTGTGTGCACTAGGTTAGCTGGCCTCCGTGTGCACTAGGTTAGCTGGCCTCCATGTGCACTAGGTTAGCTGGCCTCTCTGTGCACTAGGTTAGCTGGCCTCCGTGTGCACTAGGTTAGCTGGCCTCTCTGTGCACTAGGATAGCTGGCCTCTGTGTGCACTAGGTTAGCTGGCCTCCAGTGTGCACTAGGTTAGCTGGCCTCCGCGTGCACTAGGTTAGCTGGCCTCCGCGTGCCACTAGGTTAGCTGGCTCTCGTGTCACTAGGTTAGCTGGCCTCCGTGTGCACTAGGTTAGCTGGCTCTCTGTGTGCACTAGGTTAGCTGGCCCCCGCGTGCACTAGGTTAGCTGGCCTCCGCGTGCACTAGGTTATCTGGCCTCCGCGTGCACTAGGTTATCTGGCCTCCGCGTGCACTAGGTTAGCTGGCCTCCGCGTGCACTAGGTTAGCTGGCCTTAGGTTAACTGGCCTCCGTGTGCACTAGGTTAGCTGGCCTGTCTGTGCACTAGTGTTAGCTGGCCTCCGCGTGCACTAGGTTAGCTGGCCTCCGCGTGCACTAGGTTAGCTGGCTTCCGCGTGCCCTAGGTTAGCTGGCCTCCACGTGCCCTAGGTTAGCTGGCCTCCGCGTGCCCTAGGTTAGCTGGCCTCCGCGTGCCTAGGTTATGCTGGCCTCGTGTGCACTAGTTAGCTGGCCTTGTGCACTAGGTTAGCTGGTTCCTGCTGTGCACTAGGTTAGCTGGCCTCCGCGTGCACTAGGTTAGCGTGGCCTGTGCACAGTTAGTGGCCTCACGTGCACTATTAGCTGGCCTCCGGTGCACTAGGTTTGCTGGCCTCCGTGTGCACTAGGTTTGCTGGCCTCCGTGTGCACTAGGTTTGCTGGCCTCCGTGTGCACTAGGTGGCTTGTGCATAGTTTAGCGGCCTCTGTGTGCACTAGGTTTGCTGGCCTCCGTGTGCACTAGGTTAGCTGGCCTCGTGCCCGCGTGCACTAGGTTAGCTGGCTCCGTCGTGCACTAGGTTAGCTGGCCTCCGCGTGCACTAGGTTAGCTGGCCTCCGCGTGCACTAGGTTAGCTGGCCTCTGCGTGCACTAGGTTAGCTGGCCTCCAGTGCCACTAGGTTAGCTGGCCTCCGCGTGCACTAGGTTAGCTGGCCTGTGTGCACTAGGTTAGCTGGCCTCCGTGTGCACTAGGTTAGCTGGCCCATGTGCACTAGATTAGCTGGCCTCTGTGTGCACTAGGTTAGCTGGCCTGTGTGCACTAGTTTAGCTGGCCTCTGTGTGCACTAGGTTAACTGGCCTCCGTGTGCACTAGGTTAGCTGGCCTCCGTGTGCACTAGTTTAGCTGGCCTCTGTGTGCACTAGGTTAACTGGCCTCCATGTGCACTAGGTTAGCTGGCCTCCGTGTGCACTAGTTAGCTGGCCTGTGTGCACTAGTTTAGCTGGCCTCCGTGTGCACTAAGTTAACTGGCCTCCATGTGCACTAGGTTAGCTGGCCTCCGCGTGCACTAGGTTAGGTGGCCTGTGTGCACTAGTTTAGCTGGTCTCCGTGTGCACTAGGTTAACTGGCCTCCGTGTGCACTAGGTTTGCTGGCCTCCGTGTGCACTAGGTTAGCTGGCCTCCGTGTGCACTAGGAAAGCTGGCCTGTGTGCACTAGTTTAGCTGGCCTCCACGTGCACTAGGTTAACTGGCCTCTGCGTGCACTAGGTTAGCTGGCGCGTGTGCACTAGGTTAGCTGGCCTCCGCGGTGCACTAGGTTACTGGGCCTCCGCGTGCACTAGGTTAGCTGGCCTCGGTGCACTAGGTTAGCTGGCTCTCTGTGTGCACTAGGTTAGCTGGCTCAGTGCCTCGGTGCACTAGGTTAGCTGGCCTCCATCGTGTGCACTAGTTTAGCTGGCTCCACGTGCACTAGGTTAGCTGGCTCCATCTGTGTCACTAGGTTAGCTGGTCTCTGTGTGCACTAGGTTAGCTGGTCTCTGTGTGCACTAGGTTAGCTGGTCTCTGTGTGCACTAGGTTAGCTGGTCTCCCGTGCATGGTTAGGCTGTGACTAGTTTAGCTGGTCTCGTGTGCACTAGGTTAGCTGGCCTCTGTGTGCACTAGGTTAGCTGGCCTCCATGTGCACTAGGTTAGCTGGCCTCTGTGTGCACTAGGTTAGCTGGCCTCCGTGTGCACTAGGTTAACTGGCCTCCACGTGCACTAGGTTAGCTGGCCTCCGCGTGCACTAGGTTAGCTGGCCTCCCCGTGCACTAGGTTAGCTGGCCTCCACGTGCACTAGGTTAGCTGGCCTCCGCGTGTACTAGGTTAGCTGGCCTCTGCTGTGCACTAGGTTAGCTGGTCTCGCTGTGCACTACTTAGCTGGCTCCTGTGGCACTAGTGTTAGCTGGCCTCGCGTGCACTAGGTTAGCTGGCCTCCGCGTGCACTAGGTTAGCTGGCCTCCACGTGCACTAGGTTAGCTGGCCTGTGTGCACTAGGTTAGCTGGCCTCCCGTATCACTAGGTTAGCTGGCGTCCGCGTGCACTAGTTAGCTGGCCTCCGCGTGCACTAGGTTAGCTGGCCTCCGCGTGCACTAGGTTAGCTGGCCTCCGCGTGCACTAGGTTAGCTGGCCTCCGCGTGCACTAGGTTAGCTGGTCTCCGTGTGCACTAGGTTAGCTGGCCTCTGTGTGCACTAGGTTAGCTGGCCTCTGTGTGCACTAGGTTAGCTGGCCTCTCTGTGCACTAGGTTAGCTGGCTCTCTGCTGTGCACTAGGTTAAGCTGGTCTCTGTGTGCACTAGGTTAGCTGGCTCTCGCGTGCACTAGGTTAGCGTGGCCTCTGTGTGCACTAGGTTAGCTGGCCTCCGTGTGCACTAGGTTAGCTGGCCTCCGCCTGCACTAGTTTAGCTGGCCTCCGCGTGCACTAGGTTAGCTGGCCTCCGCTGTGCACTAGGTTAGCTGGCCTCCGCGTGACTAGGTTAGCGTGGCCTTGTGTGCACTAGTTAGCTGGCCTTCCGTGTGCACTAGGTTAGCTGGCCTCTGTGTGCACTAGTTAGCTGGCCTCTGTGTGCACTAGGTTAGCTGGTCTCTGTGTGCACTAGGTTAGCTGGTCTCCGTCGTGCACTAGGTTAGCTGGCCTGTGTGCCTAGTTTAGCTGGCCTCCGCGTGCACTAGTTAGCTGGCCTGTCGTGCACTAGTGTTAGCTGGCATCCGCGTGCACTAGGTTAGCTGGGTCCGCGTGCACTAGGTTAGGTGCCTCGCGTGCACTAGGTTTAGCTGGCCTCCCCGTGCACTAGGTTAGCTGGCCTCCGCGTGACTAGGTTAGCTGGCCTCTGTGTGTACTAGGTTAGCTGGCCTCCGTGTGCCAACTCCTATGGACTATTAGCTGGCTCGTGCCTAGTAGTGGCCCACTAGGTTAGCTGGTCTCTGTGTGCACTAGGTTAGCTGGTCTCTGTGTGCACTAGGTTAGCTGGTCTCTGTGTGCACTAGGTTAGCTGGCTGTGTCATATAGCTGCTCCAGTGCACTAGTAGCTGCTCAGTCTAGGTACTGCTGTGTGCACTAGGTTAGCTGGCGGTGCTATGTTTGCTAGGACTGTGTGCACGTTGGGTCTCTGTGTGCACTAGGTTAGCTGGCCTGTGTGCACTAGGTTAGCTGGCCTGTGTGCACTAGGTTAGCTGGCCTCCATGTGCACTAGTTTAGCTGGCCTCCACGTGCACTAGGTTAGCTGGCCTGTGTGCACTAGGTTAGCTGGCCTGTGTGCACTAGGTTAGCTGGCCTCCACGTGCACTAGTTTAGCTGGCCTCCGCGTGCACTAGGTTAGCTGGCCTTCGTGTGCACTATGTTAGCTGGCCTCCGCGTACACTAGGTTAGCTGGCCTCCGCATGCCCTAGGTTAGCTGGCCTCCGCGTGCACTAAGTTAGCTGGCCTCCGCGTGCACTAGGTTAGCTGGCCTCCACGTGCACTAGGTTAGCTGGCCTCCATGTGCACTAGGTTAGCTGGCCTTCGGGTGCACTAGGTTAGCTGGCCTCTGTGTGCACTAAGTTAGCTGGCCTGTGAGCTGCTGGGGACTCTCCTGTCTCTGCCTCCTTTCTTTTTAAGATATATTTGTATGGAATTTTTGTGCATTTTATATAATACCTTTAATCATATTTAGACCCCTCCCCTATATGCATCCCTGTTGCCCTCCCATCCCTGCATTCTGTTACATATGTTAAGGCCTATCAGGTCGTTTGTCCCCAGAGGTCCCTCAGTGTTAGTCCACTGGAGCTTGTTCAGCCTATCTAGTGTCACTCCCTTAAAGAAAACCAACTCTCCCCAGCCAGTTGGGGCTTCTTGTCCATTTCCTCTGCTTTCTGCTGGGTGATCGAGTTTTCAAGGGTCTTGTGTATGCTGTTATCACAGCTATAAGTTCATAGGAACAAGTGCTAGGAAGCCTAGAAACCTGTTTTCTTATGGTCGTCCATTACCCCCCCCCCAGTCTTCCGCCTCCTCTTCCACAGTGAGCCCTGGGGGGCGAGGTCCAGCGACGCTCACTCTGCCTCCTTTCTTCCTTCCTATAGGAACGGCGGGATTACAGGTGTGCACCACTATTCCTGGCTTTTACCTGGGTTCTGGTGATCCAAACTCAGAATTCAGATCATTATCATTGTGTGGCAAGGGTTTTATCCACTGAGCGATCTGTCTACCCCCAGAATTTCTGGTACAGGATTTCAACATGCATGTTCTAAAAGTACCGAACTTTTTTATCCAATCATAGCATGATTGGAAAATTCATAATTTTCAGTATTATCATATACTATGCATATTACATGTGCTGTTTTCATCCCATGGAGATTTTTATTTATTTTTATTTTGGTCTTTTTGAGACAGGTTCTCCCTATAGCCCCAGCTGGCCTTGAACTCACAGAGATCCACTTGTCTCTGCTTCCTGAGTGCTGAGATTAAAGGCATGTGCCACCATGCCCGGCTAACATGGAAGTTTTCAAATGTGTGTATATATTTATTTTAACCAATCTCTCAATCTTTTTAAATTTTAATTACATTTCAGAGACAGGATCTCACTGTATAGTACAGGCTGTTATCCTAATTCAGACTTCCTAGTGCTGAGATTATGAGTGTGTATCACCATATTTAGTTTTCTCTCTCTCTCTCTCTCTCTCTCTCTCTCTCTCTCTCTATATATACTATATATATATATTATCTATATATATAATATATATATAATATATATATATTCGTATATATGAACTGAATTTTTGGCACATGTGTTTTTAAAAGTTCCCCATACTGTAAGGTTTATGGAAGAATATTCTCTTGAATTTTTCTGGAATTTTCTGTGTTTTTTTTTTTTTTAACACTTTAATCTATATTGCCTTTGGAGTTTGTTCTGGCATGTTCTGTGAAGAGTAGATCCAGTTTGTTTGTTTTTCAAATGGCTTCCTGGTTACATCACACTTGTTTCTTTCAAAGTGCATCTTAAACCTGAGTCTGGTGATGCATGTCTTATATTGTGTCTGGAGAATTCTTTGAGTGTAGGAATTTGAGACCATCCTGGGCAACATAGCAGGCACTATCTCAAAAGAAGGTTGATCTTAGATGAAGTGCTAATTATCCTGAATGGTCATTCCTCAGTGCATATATACATCAAATTATCACTGTGCTCCACAAATACATTTGATGAATATTTATAGCTGGGCATGGTGGCACATGCCAGTAATCCCAGAACTTGGGAGACAGCACTTGGGAGACAGAGGTGAAGATGCAAAGGCAAATGACACCAAGTCTCTCTAAATTCATTTAGAGACAATGGTTACCATCTCAGTTTTTAAAAGGAGGAGTTTTCTAGAATGAAACAATTAAAGACATGCACCACCATGTCTGGCTAAAGGAGTTTTTTTTTCAAATGGTCAATTAAAAGGACACAACAAAACCTCAAATCAGGGAGAACTTTTACAAATTGTGACATTTACTTAGAAGTGGCAGAGTGCTGCCATGGAAACATACACAGCAGAGTAAAGATGGGCAGATTCGAAGAGGCTGAGGCAAGAGGATTTTTTTAAGATAAAGAAGACCATGTTAGGTACTTCAACACAACAATCCTTGGTTACAGGATTAATAATGAGCCTGTGGTGACCTCTGCACAAGCAGGGGTTCTGGCGGCCTTTAGTGACAATTACCAGTCAGTCATGCTTAAGTAAGAGCTCTTATCACACACACTGTTTACTTTTGTGTTGTTATTGTTAGCATTGACTTTGACTCTGACCACTTTTAAATTCTCTCTCTCTCTCTCTCTCTCTCTCTCTCTATATATATATATATATATATATATACATACCATTACATGTTGCATATACCATAATACATAAAACATACACATATGGTCAGTCCTTATCCTATCGCTGAGATTCTACATCACTGCACAGGGCCTCTGTCTGAAGGAATTTGGGACTAAAATTTATCCTGGCCTTTTCCCAGCTATGTCTGTGGACCCTCAAACAAATGAGGTGCACGTTCTGGGTGGGTCACTTGGGCTAAACTGAGCAAAGGGAAAGGCAATGTTGATTTCCCTTCTACCTCCCCATAGCCTCATCTTCAATTCTTAACTTTTGCTCATCTAGTTTCTTTTTCTTGTCTAATTGCTGTGGCTGCCACCTCCACTACAGTGTTAAGCAGTAGTAATGTTGGTGCATATTGTTTTGTTACTTATTATACCACGTTGTAGCATATGCCAGAGTTTCCTTCCTTTTAAAAGATGAGTCTCTCTGTCTATATATCTCACATATTTTTTTTATTCACTCATTCATTGATGTTCCCTTCAAACATCAATGCAAATGTCCTCACTGAAACACCTGTTCTTGTTCACTGTGTTTGCCCAGTGTCTGGGATAACAGCATGGAGAGGCACACAATAGAAGGTTGCTGAATCCCTGACAACAAATAAACGTCCAACTATAGTTAAATCTGTAGAGTAGGAGCTTATAAAAATGTCTTTCTGGGCTGAAGGGATAGCACAGCCCTTAAAGGCTGAGGCTAACAACCACACAAAAAAATGTCTTTCTAGGCTGGGGAGATAGCTCAGTGGATAAAGGACTTGCCATTCAAGTGTGAAGACTGGAATTTGGATCCCTAGAAACATGTAAATGTCATGTAGCATGGTGGCCTGCTTGTAATTCTAGCACTCAGAAGGTAGAGACGAGGACCCCTGGAGCTAGGTGGTTGCTGGACTAGCCTGTATGGGCAGGCTCTGGGTTGCTGCTATATGCAGGGCCTTTATCCTTCTGTTGTCTCTGTCTTTGTCTCTGTCTTATAGGCTGCAGGACTAATATGAGTCTTTGTATTAAAGAAGTCCCTGAGTATACCCTGTCTGAGGGTCACAGGAGGGCATCAGGGGTGGGTAAATGCTAGTGTATTGTGGAGGAGAGTGGTAAAGTTCCCCAAGGCCTCTCCCTGGAAGTTCCTAGGATGTCCATGGAGGTTACATAATCTTGAACAGCTCACGGGAACTAAGTCCCAAATTCCCCAGGTAGATGCTCATGGGCAGAAAAGCCCAAAGTCACCCTCAACAAAATCACCCTGGTTCACCACTGTGTAGGTTGGGTAGGATAGTCAGCCATAGTGAGTGAGCTCAGCCTGACACAAAAGACCCTCAATGACAGCTGTGTCCCAGACACCTCAGCTCTCCACCTGTGCCATCTCTGTCATCTCAGGGCATCTTACTCTTCATATATGATTCTTCATATATGCCTGACTATGCTGACGGTAACTAACACCACCATTGCCTCCCTGATTGCAGAGATTTTTAGCTGAAAGAAAGCATGAGGGGTCTTGGGGCCCAAAACTGGCTGAAGGACTGTTCAGAAAGGAAGAAAGGACATTAGAAAAGGAAGCAGGACAACCCCTGAGCTCAGGATGGTAGAGATGTTCAGGACGGGAAGCCCCCACTTGGGAAACATATGCACAGTCAGGAACTCAACTATGTTTTAGGGGCTCCAAACCATTGGAAATATATATATTTTTGATTATATATCCTTGACCCACTACTTCCGTATCTTGGTGATCTGCAGCAAACAAATAAGTACAAATGTACATCGGGATTCATGCATGAGAAGTCCTCAGAAAACTATTCATAATATTCTCAAATGAAATAAACAACCCAAACAAAACCTAGCAGGGATAAATAACAGTGTAAGCAATGTTATAAGCAACGTAAGTAATAATCTTCTGCTATACACAATAATAAAGATCAATCCCATAGGCCTGCTGTTGAGGAAAAGCAAGACCCCAGATGATAGGACACAGTTTAAACACAATTAAAAGACAGGTTAAAAAAAGAAAACACCTGTGCTGCTTAGGAGTTATAACTAGGTGGTAAACTACAAAAAGAGAAAAGCGGCCGGGTGTGGTGGCGCATGCCTTTTAATCCTAGCATCGGGAGGCAGAGGCAGGTGGATCTTTGTGAGTTCAAGGCCAGCCTGGTCCAAAGTGAGTTCCTAGGACAGCTGGGGCTACAGGGAGACCCTGGAGAAAAGACCAAAAGAAGAAGAAGAAGAAGGAATAAGAAAAGAAGGAGGGAGGGGAGGAAGGAGGAGGAGGAGGAGAGGAGAGGAGGGAGGAGGAGGATAGGAATCTCCAGAAAAGAAAGTAAAAACTCAATTGAGAATAGTCCATAACACCCCTCAAGCAATAATCACTTAAGTGTTTCCCAGACTTAGCCATAGTGCTAAGTTGCAAATTCTCCAGACGCAATAAAAGGCATATATCACTCTACCCAGATTTTTTTGGTCTTTCTGAGACATAGGAGTTTCTTGTAGCCCCACTGGCCTGGAACTCAATTAAGTAGACCAGGCGGGGTTGTGAACTCACAGAGATCTACCGTGCCTCGCGCGGCCTCTGCCGCGTTGCACTGCCTCTGCCTCTGCCCTGGCCCTCTGCCTCTGCCTCGCCTCTGCCTCCTGAGTGCTAGGATCTAAAGCAAGGGGGCACCACCACACCAGGCCATAACCCAGATTTAAGATGTAATCTTTTGTTGGTATGTTTGAGACAAGGTCTCCCCTTTTAGTTCTAGCGGGCCTGGGAGCTTCCGACTCTGTATAACAGGCGGGCCATGGAAAACTCACAGAGATCTGCCTGCCGCTGCCTCGAGAGTGCTGGGATCAAGGCGTACAACCGCAACACCCAGCTAAGATAATTTTTTTTTTAATGTTTTTTAATTAATTTTATTTATTTATGTATGGTATGAATGTACTGTCTGCATGCAGTTTGTGTCACGCTGTTCGTGCAATGCTGCGGAGGTCAGAAGAGGGTGTGCGAGATTCCCCTGAACTGGAGTTTCTCCTGGAATTGGAGTTTCGGAGGTTTCGGCGCCATGTGGGGTGGCTGGGAATCAAACCTGGGCCGCTCGCAAGAGATGTCGGCGCTCCTTAACCGCTAGGCGATCTCTCGCAGATGTACTTTTAAATAGCTAAGTCTAGCATAACCAGGAAGTCATTTGGAAAACAAGACAAGATAGGATTTACCTATCATAGAACATGCCAGACTACTAAAGGTGGCACAGTCCCCAGTGACTTAAGACCTCTCACACTTCTTAAAGCTTTCAACACCTCCCAATAGCACCAAGCTGGGGATGCAGCCTTTAACCTATGAGCTTTAGGGGGCTATGCCAGGTCTAAACCTCAGCATTCAGGGAAAGGAAGTGGCTGGGGAGGGGAGAAAGATGACTGAATTTGGACACAAAATTATGGGTTGTATTCAAGTCTTTACTATCAAGTAACCCTCATGCTAGTCATGTAACCTTCCTAAGCCTCCGTTGTTTTACTATACAATGTGTAAAATGGGAGCAACGACTCCTACTTACCCCAAAGGGCTGTTGTATTCCTAAAATGAGAATATTTTTAAATGTCTTACATGACAAAAACCAACATATAAACAAAAATATAAAAATTTTCGCATGTGTATATTTGTATAGTCCATATGCATATTCCTGTGCATATGTGCTCATGTTTGCATAGGTAGGTGTACATGTGTGTGCACATGCATGTGGAGACCTGAAGTTGACGTCAGGAGTCTTCCTAGGTCATTCTCAACTGTATATATAGTGAGGCAGAGTCTCCTCACTG
>VZQC01006250.1:1713344-1730766 GCA_009823505.1 Rhizomys pruinosus | reverse complement strand
GCTATTTTTATTTAGTTTTCACATTTAGAGTAAGTGGTTGTGTGTTTCAGGGGAGGCTAGGTTTGTGCTGGTTTCCTGGGGGCACAGAAGACTGATTCCCCAGCAATTGCTGTATTCATGGTCTAGCCTGTGTTTAGTTACCCTTGTCCCTACAGGTTATATAAGGAGTTCAGGGCAGGGGTCAGGGGTGCGAGGTCAGGGAGGTCTGCTGTGGAGACAGCAGCTGCCTGCCAAGTCTCCTGGGCTTTCTATGTCCTGTAGAGCCATCCATACCTTGGGGGCACCTGCTCTTCATCTCAGAGTCCTGGGGCAGGTTACTGAAAATCATTGCCTGGAAAAGAAGGAAGGAGGACGAGGGAGGGAGGGGAAGACAGAGAGAAAGGCTGAAGAAAGGGACAGGCACACTCAGGCTGTCTCCTCTGTCTTGGAGAGTGCATTGGTCGGAGCTGTTGCCTACGCAGAACAATCTCTCTGTCAGGTGACTTTGCTACAGGGAGGCCAGCAATTGGACGCCCTGACAGCTGCAGGTTATAAACGTATTGCTGGCTCTCTGGTCAAGAACTTGGGTGAGGTGCGTAGCTCCCCAGGTCAGGGGGAATGGAAGCCTTCTTCCTGGGGGAGACCTTGTCATTATTTTTAGCTTTTTTCTGGCCCCAGTGACTTCTAGTCACTGCCCTCACTCAGCATTTAACACCACTGACCTCTCTGCTGCTCCAGCCTTCACAGCCTGTAACTCAGTTTTGTGGTTCTCCTCTGGAAGGCTTCCAGCATGTCAGCGTTCCTCTGAACTTGGGGTGCTCCACACTGTCTGCGGTCGTCTTATGGGACTGAACCGAGGTTATGATCTACTGAATAAAGAAAGCCTTGTTCTCTCTCAGGCTAACAGCATTTGCTTCTTTGTATGCACTCTGTGTTATCATTTTTTTTTTTCCAAATCCTGTTAGTGAGTGCATGACTTTATGAATATAGGCCTTGGCTGCTCACGGATATACCTAGATCTTTCCTGTGAAATGCTGGCCCCTCCATCTCTCCACGCTTTCTCTGCAACAGAGATGAACTGGTCACACCCGGGCCCGTTCTCTTGTGGGGCTTTATGTAGTGTGCTGTAGTCATGTCCTTTCTGCCAGAGGTATGTCTGATACTGATCTGTTTCCAGCTGGGGATGGTCCACCTTAGGCCAAGATTTCCTGTTTGTTGGGACTACTAGGTTTGATAAAGTCCTCTGGCAGTGAGTTCAGAGGGTTCTGTCTCTCAGATTGTGGAAGGTAGGGCTCCCTGCTGTCCCTTCTCAACTTCTCTTCAAACCTTTCTGTTCATTTCTCCAAGATATTATCTGGCCATTTTTCTGCCCACTGCAAATTTCAAGGTGAAATAAAACCATCTCAGAGCTGAAAGCCTGGTGCGTGTGTGTGTGTGTGTGTGTGTGTGTGTGTGTGTGTGTGTAAAACCAACCTCCAGGATCAGGAATCTGAGCTCAAAGGAGGTTAATGGCTGGCAGACTAGACCAAGCTTGCATGGCCATTTGTCCAAACATCTACTGAAGGCTCAGTGAATCCAAATGTCCATGAACTCACCAGGCATCTTCCCGCAATGCCTCACTCTCAATTTATAAAGCGAGAATTCATATGCTTCCCCCCCCTCAACATGAAGCCTAAATTCATCACGTATACTCGAGCCTTTGTGGAAAGGATTGTGGTCAAAATCTGACTCACCCATCAATGGATTTATGGTCTGTTCAAAGTCCATGTAAGAAATGGAAAGAACTATGCCCAGTCTGTGACAACAGCTGGATTTATTTGGTATGAGATGGTTACTATAGAGGTAGGGACTCCAGTTTTTTGGATACAAGGCTTTTGCAACTGTCAAATTTTGGATATGGATCGTTATTGTTTTTGGAGCGATCAGGGGAATACCCTACTCAACGATCAGCTATGCTTGGAAGAATAAGAAATTCTAGCACAAAAATGCAGAAAACAGAATGGTAGAATCTTCTGGCACTTGCTCCAGGCTGCCCCGCCTCCAACTCTCCTCTCATCTCTTCAAATCCAGATAAATAAGAAGACATGAGTATCAAAATACAACTCAGCAGTGGAGTCTGAAGTCAAGTTGCTCTGTGCCCAAACTCATCTGGGCAGCACTGTCCGTGCTCGCGGTCCACTGCTCTGCACAGGGCGTCCTTCGTGTTCATTCCTGCTCTGTCCTCAGAACTCACTGTTCCTTAATTCCAGGGACATGAACGGAATCCAAGGCTCCCTTTATCCTTTGCACAGCTATTTCTTACACTTTAAAGACCACAACGTGAAAACGCTGTCGAGTCTTGTTAATATTTTTAAATGTCTGACAGGGAAACTCAACTTTATGAGTAAGTGTTCTTCTTTTGGGTGCCCATGTTTAGATATTCTTCCTTATTTGGCACTAGTGACCTATCCCTGGGTCCTTACAAGCCTCAGGCTTGGCAGGAGGTCCTCGCCTAGGTGAAGGTCCTGCCTTGGGCAGGTTTGGACAGCCTTGGGGCAGTCACTTCGGGAGGCTGCTTTGAAACCTGTCATGGATACCATCAGCCAGGCCAGGCAGGAGCTCTACTTCACTCCCACATCACGAATCTTCCCTCAGGTTGGCCAGCAGTGGAAAGGGCTCCTGCACCCGGAAGAGCCCCTGGATACTGCTCCAGTTCGGGGCTCTGGCTGTGAGCCTGCAGGTCTGGCCAGTGAGTGTCCTGGGAGAAGAATAAGTGTCCTCGACCCTCCTAGAAAGCTTTCTGCAGAAGCTGGCAGGGGGCATCAGGGCGAGGGAAAGCCAAAGTGAGGGTGTGGCTGTGGATGCCACTGGGGCCCTGTGCAGGCTCTTGGCTCTTCCTTTTGTTCCTATTTTATTTCTTCTACACTCTAAGAATGTATTTTCTCTGAGGATTGTGATTCCCTTTTGAAAGTTTTTCATTTAGTCAGGTTTGGTGGTGAACATCTTTAATTCCAATACCCAAGAGGCAGAAGCAGGCAGAGACCTCTTGTGAGATCAAGGCCAGGCTGGTCTACATAGTGAGTTCCAGGCCAGCTGGGGCTACAGGGAGACCCTTGTCTCAAAGAACAATAAAAAAAATATTTTTATATATTTTTGTTTTTATATATATATATTTTTAAATTTTATTTATTTATGTGTATGAATGTACTGTCTGCATGTAGGTTTGTGCACCCGTGTCGTGCAATGCCGCGGAGGTCAGAAGAGGGTGTCAGATTCCCCTGCAACTGGAGTTCTTCTGGAATTGGAGTTACAGACGGTTCTATATTTTTATTTTTTCAATCTCAATTGTTCTGGTCCAATTATGAATGTGTTCCATTTGTCCCAAGACAGGGTTCTGAAGCCTGAAAGCTTTGGGGGGCCTGTTTTGGTTGCTGCAATGAGTGGCAGGGATCCTTAGCTAGGAGGCAGAGGCTCTGGGCTGGTGAGGCAGCTCATCGGTTAAGAGTATGTATTGCAAACCAGGGATAGTTGTCCATGCCTTTAATCCCAGCACTTGGGAGGCAGAGGCAGGCAGATCTCTGTTAGATCAAGGCCAGCCTGGTCTACAGAGTGAGTTCCAGGCCAGCTAGGGCTATAGGGAGACCCTGTCTCCAAAAAACAGAGGTGTTTTTGCAGAGGACCTGAGCTCAGTTCTCTATACCTGTGTCAGGTGCTTTGAACTACCTATAACTCTAGCTTCAGGTGATCTGATTGCTCCTGGCCTCTGTGGGCACCTGCATTCACATACACGTAACATCCTCTCTCCCATTCATGCACATAATTTTTAAAAAATCTAAAAAATATTCCAGAAATAAAATAAATACAAAGGGGGGGGTTGGGGGGGCTAAAAGAACCTAATAGTAGAACTAATAAAACTAATAAAAGAACTAAATAGCAGCTGGCTGCTGCTCAGGCCACAGACCCTGCAGCAGCTCCTCCTCCTCCACAGACACCCACAGGCAACTACTGAGATGCTGTAAGTCTTGAGCTAACAGACTCCCAGCTGCCAGGATCTCTCACCTGGGAAGTGGGTGTACATCAGAGGGGATGTTGGGGTCACATATGCTGCCCGATCTAACAGACTCCCAGCTGCCAGGATCTCTCACCTGGGAAGTGGGTGTACATCAGAGGGGATGTTGGTGGTCACACATGCTGCCCGAGCTAACAGACTCCCAGGATCTCTCACCTGGGAAGTGGGTGTACATCAGAGGGGGTGTTGGGGTCACACATGCTGCCCGAGCTAACAGACTCCCAGGATCTCTCACCTGGGAAGTGGGTGTACATCAGAGGGGGTGTTGGGGTCACACATGCTGCCCGAGCTAACAGACTCCCAGGATCTCTCACCTGGGAAGTGGGTGTACATCAGAGGGGGTGTTGGGGTCACACATGCTGCCCGAGCTAACAGACTCCCAGGATCTCTCACCTGGGAAGTGGGTGTACATCAGAGGGGGTGTTGGGGTCACACATGCTGCCCGAGCTAACAGACTCCCAGGATCTCTCACCTGGGAAGTGGGTGTACATCAGAGGGGGTGTTGGGGTCACACATGCTGTTCCCCACCCACTTCCCTGCCTCCTACCTGGGAATCAGGAAGCCTGGCTGCAGGCTTTTGCTGTGAAACCCCCCGTCCTCAGAAAGGGCTAGAAGAGACCCCACTTCTGCTTTATGTGCCTTGATTTCCTCTGTTTGGACAGTTTACCAGGCTATCTCTGGTGTAGGGCCTAAATTCTCCTCAGAGCCCCTGCCATACTGCTGTCTATTAATGGTGGTAATAACTCCTTTAATAAACTCCATTCTCCCAGCAATCTGTCTCAGTGTCCCTTTTGAACCCACCCTCCCAACCCCAAGACCTTTCAAAAAACAAACAAAATAAAAACCCTAAAAGCTGGGCAAATGATAGCACCCGGTAGCAACGTGCCTGCCTATTATGGCCTGGTTCTAGCAGTTCCGCAGACAACCACCAGCTCCAAAGCTGATGTTGAGAGCCCAATGAGACCATCTGAGGTCTGGGTCTGCTTGCTTCCTTGTGGTCATGGGTTTTCCCTGGAATCCCTCCCTAGTGCCAACAACAAATAACAAATTAGCTGTTTGTTCTTGAAGAGCTTTGTCTTCATATGTTACAGGGAGGATTTTTGTTTTGTTTGTGTTGCTGGTGGTTGTAGTGCTAGAGATGGAATCCAGGGCCTCACACATGCTAGCCCCGTGCTGAGCTACATCCCTGACCCAAGTAACTGAGAACCAGTTGCCTATTGCACTGCTATCCACTGAGCCATGACTGACTCTGAGTGGTGACTGTCTCTCTTGCCAACTTTTCTTTTGTTTATTGCTGGGACTGGTTGTTCTGTAAGATACTGCACAAACTGATCTGGATGAAATGCACATTAAAAGCCTCATGCTTGGTTTTACAATGACAGCGTGTTAGACTCTGAGCTGGCGTTAGCCAGGGTGTAAGTCCAAGTCCAAACATACTGTAGCCCTGATTAGGCAAATTGCAAGTGTGCACAAATAGCCATGTGGTTGCTTAATGATGGGATATGTTCCAGGAATGTTGTGGTCATGCCGTTCATTGTGCCGACATCAGAGTATACATATAACAAACCCTATGGTACAGCCCAGCACACACACAGGCCATCATTAGTTGGTTATAAACCTAAATACACATTACTGTACTGAGATCTGTAAGCACCTCCAGTATAGTGCTAAGTATTTATGTATGAGTACAACCCTCCCTATGCAGTACAGGCCAGGGCTGCAGGGGTCATTGGGTAAATTGCAAATGTAAGAATCCCTCTATATTAGCCTTTAGGAATGTTCATTCTACTTCCTGACTGCAAAACTATCTGCCTAATAATGATGTCATCACGTCTGGTGGTACCTTTGATTCTTCTGTGGTGGAAGGCACCCTCAGCTCCTGAAATGACCTCCAATATAAGCACTTCAGAACGTTTTCACAGCACAACTGGGTTTTCCAAGTCCCAGGCCTTGACCCTCAGTACTGTGGGTCATACTAAAAATTAAAAACAAAGTTTTAATTTCCTTTTCCACTGGGGCCAGAAGTTCAGAGAAAGCAAGGCTGGCAGGCGCCTACTGGCAGCCTCCTCTCCGGACCTCGCCCACCTCCCACCCGGAAGGCCTCTCACAAAGCCTGTTGAAATGCTTTCATGTCGGTTGCACTGCCTTGGGATTGTGGGGAGCCACAACCTCTTTCCTAACTGAACAAGGGCAGGCTTTCTTTCCCTAGAGCTGGCTGACTGCACGCATTGGAGGCTCTCCCCCTTACCCCTCCCCCCCAACTGGCTGAGGTTTGGGTGTGAAGAAACCAAAATAGAGCATCTGGGCTTGCTATCTTGGGAAAAAGAACTTTCTGGAAACTTTGCTTTGTGCAAAGCAACCCATGGAGCCCAAAGCTTTCAGACTGTAGCCTGGTGGGCTGTGGGTGTGTTATGAGTGAACTTTGGCCAGGTGGGGCTGGCTCTGGGTAGAGGATGCTTTGGGTTTTGGCTCTCTTTTGATGGAACAAGATTATTGCTTGAGTCTTCTAGTTTTCCAGGTAGAACTAGGTCTCCTGAGAGTCCCACTCGTGGGCTCCTTCTCTTCCCTCCTTCCCAAGGGCTCCTTCTCTCTCCTTCCTCCTTGCTGATGGCAGTTTGGGATTGCCAGGAACTGTCAGCCTGTGTTTCTACAAACCAGACTTGTGCTTTTAAACCTCTCCCAGGGGGCAAAGGGCCACAGTCTGCACTGGCTGTCAGGTGACATGGCTGGGTGGTTGACAAAGAGCCTGGGAACTGGGAGGCTGTAAGTTTTATTGTCCCAGCCCTGCTCCTTCAGCAAAGCCCTCTGGGGCTGTTAAGGGCCTGAGTTCCCACACCTACCCACACCTACAGAGCCAGTGGAAGGGGAGGCCCAGAAGGGGTCACAGCCCCAGAGGCCAGCAGGGCTGTGGCTTCTGTGTGGTCTGCCAATCCTAGGGCAAGCACAGGGCAGTGCAGGCTCTGTCCCTGAGAAGTGAGGGTTGGAGGGGGGGTTCATGTGGAGGTACAGTCAGAGAGGGAGGATTAGGAGGAAGGGGGCGTTTATTGGTTTACTGAGTTGTTGACCTGGGACCAGATTAACACTTCAAGGTGCGGGAGGGAGGGGCCCAGGGAGTGCAAATGTGAGCCACTCTCTGGCAGTTTCCAGATAAAGAATCCTCAAGTAATAACAGTGCTCTGGGAGAGGTGGAGGGTCTTTTTTTTTTTTTTTTTTTCCATCATGCTTGAGGTGGAACCTGGGGAGCTTGGGAATCCAGGCAAGTGGTGTCCATTTCTAATCTCTGGAATATTCTATTCATAGATGAGAAGAGAAGAAGCTTGACACAACCAGAGGGTTCATGCTGCCTCAGGAACACAGAGCTGGCGAAGGCTGGGACTTGGCTCCAGCTTCCTACATTTTCTCTATAGGACTCACTTTTTTGAACTCTGACATCTGATTATGATATTGCAGAAGGACCTATTATTCATAATGGAAACTGCCTCAGACAACTGACACTGGGTCATGGTGGGAAATTCAGGCTGCTGGCCCAATGCAAGGCCCCTGAGAAGACAGGACACGGTTCCTGTTTAGAAGATGCCTGGTGGACAGCTCTGAGCGCTGGAGCTCTGTGATGGAGAGACATCTCAGTGAGGTTTTCTCCACATGCCCAGGTTAAAGATGGGCTAGGTTTGGGGCTGCCGAGAAAGCCTTGGCTGTGGTTTTTCTTTCTATGGGTTCAGTTGACTGAATTTAATTGTGGCCCCAAATGATTACACGGAAAATTCCAGAAATAAACAATTCAAAAGTTTTGAATGGCACCCTGTTGTGAATATTGTGATAAAGCCTGGCCCGTTGGTGTGTTCCCCCATAGGATTCCAATTAACTTACAATTTTTAAAGAAGTATTTTATGGCCGGGTGTGGTGGCGCACAGGGAGGCTGAAGCAGGTGGATCTCTGTGAGTTCAAGGCCAGGCCTGACCTACATAGGGAGCTCCAGGCCAGCTGGGCCTAAAGGGAGACCCGGTCTCAAAAATACCAAAAAAAGGTATTTTATGTGTATATATGCTTGTCAGGATGCATGTATGTGTTTTGTTTTGTTTTTTTTTCTTTTTGAGACAGGGTCTCCCTGTCTCCCCAGCTATCCTGGAACTCACTCTGTAGACCAGGCTGGCCTTGAACTCACAAAGATCCGCCTGCCTCTGCCTCCCAAGTGCTAGGATTAAAGGCGTGCGCCACCACGCCCGGCTAGGATGCATGTATGTGTATATATATGTTTGTCAGGATGTATGTATGTGTATATATGTTTGTCAGGTTGTATGTGTATATATGTTTGTCAGGATGTATGTGTATATATGTTTGTCAGGATGTATGTATATGTATCACATGTGTGCCAGTGCCTGCAGAGGCCAGAAGAAGGGGCAGAGAACTCTGGAACTGGGGTTACTGGTGGATGTGAGGTACCTGGTATGGGTGCTGGGAACCAAACTTGGATCCTTTACAAGAGCAATAAGTACTCTTAGCTGCTAGAATGCCTCTCCAGCCCCTTTGTGTCCAGTGCCTCTGTGCTCAGTGCATCGCCCTCCCCCTACACACTGGATAACCACCTCGGGGTTCAGGTAAGCTGGTGCAGCGTGACAGTGCTCTCATGTTCCAATAATTTATGTCTCTTAATGGTGACCCCAAGGCACAGGAGGGCTGCCACCAGCAGTTCACACCTGCCAAAGAGAAGCCGGGGAGAGTTTTAATGTACAATCACCTATTGGGAAAGCACTTACATTTACATAGTTTTTTTTTTTTTTCTTACAGAACATTGTGTAAAGAGGGACCAGTTATAAGGGAACAAGATAGACTCTATTTTTCTATTTTGTGAAGATACACCATCCGAGAAACAGCCCCCAACCCCAGATTCCAGGAGAAACCACAGAATATCTCAATAGCTAACAGGGAAGGACCAAAGGTTGTTTGTTGAAAAATAACTAACAGGGAAAGACCGATGGTTAAACCTGTTTGCTCTTCCTCCAGGATGTACTCAGTGAGTAACCCCCCCCCCATGGTGTCACCAAAGCCGTCAGGTGGCCCTGACCTATCAGTCTAAAAATCATGCTTCCTCAGTCCCTATGAATCAATAAGAAAATGCAAAAACTGGAAATTTTCCCGTTTGCACTTTTTCCTTTAAAAGATCCCCCCCCCAGGCCCTCTTCTCTTAGCCTGCTGCGTCAGGAGGGTGGTGGTCCAAGCTCAAGCTTGAATTAAAGACTCTTTGTATTTACACTGGAGCCACGTGTCCTGGTGGTCTTTTGGGGGTCCCAGTGATCTGGGCATAACAATTGTTATAATTGTTTTAATGTGTGTGTGTGTGTGTGTGTGTGTGTGTGTGTGTGAAAAAGATTTCTCATAAAGCTCAGCTATATATCTCTAGCTTAAAGACTCTGTTGGGAGATCTGGAATGTATTCCTGACACTGGGGGCTTAGTGCAGCTGGGACCTTTTGTCACTTTATTGAGCCTTGTCTTGAAACAGTGGGAAGAACCTAAACAAGACAGGGTGGAAATGGTCGCCATGGCTCCCACTGCCTCTATGTGTCTCAGTGCTCCAAGGTTCCATGCTGTTGGCAGGCTGCATGGTGTGGGGCGTCTGCCAGTTTGAAGGAACATTGAGCTGTGTGCTTGATCACTGTCTTGTGTATTTGCAGCCACATTTGCACCAGAAACAGCAGAGAGGACCATACAAGGCAATGCCTCTTCTTGTCGTGAGTCCTGAAACTGAAGGGTCCGTGGATGGAGCTGGTGTGGGGCTGCTACCCTCTATCCGCCCGGGAGTTTCACACTGAAGCCTGCTTGGGGTTTTCCTTGAACAGGCCTGGCCCTGCCCCGCCCTGTAAGGAGACCAACTTTTCACCCAGAGGTTGCATCCTGGCAACCTAGCAGGTCAGATTTCTCCTACAGACATGTTAGTTGGAGCCACATAGTATTTCCAAACATTCTGACTTAGGTTTCTAGCTTCTGTTCCTAAATTCTAAAGATCAGGCAATACTTCATCTGCCCTCTACGTGACAGTTGCTGTGGGAAATCTCTACCAGCCCATGAGAGGAATCTGCACATCTGCAGATTACCATCAGACAGGAAGTGGGTATGAGCAGCAGCAGGTAGAGCCATGCTCACCCTTACCTCTGCGTGGACTTGGGTCCACCAACCTGTTTGAATCCAATCTCCTCTATTCAATGTTTATATTTTTATTGTTTTATTTTTGTTTCTACACTCTCCTTAGTCCCTCATATGTCTACTGTGGGCTCTATGAATGGTAACCCAGAGAGGTTTGTGAGCTATAAGGCTGAGCACTAGATTGTACTTTAGCAAACACAACCAGGTAAATTCCACTTGGAGAGACACCTCTGCCCTACACCTGGTCAGACCTTATTATTATTTTTTTTTTTTTGTCTTTTTGAGACAGGATCTCTCTGAAGCCCCAATCCTGGAACTCCCTCTGTACACCAGGCTGGGCTTCAACTCACAGAGCTATGCCTCCCTTTGCCTCCCAAATGCTGGGATTAAAGGTGTGCACCACCCCACCTTTGGCAGACCTCTCTTTTAGCATCTACAGCTATTCCAAACTTCCAACAGTTCAGGGATGGCCTGGGGCCATTTGGGACAATTGCTCTAACCCACTGGGCTCTGGGGTGGGGATTCCCAGTGTGACAGCAAGAAGTCCTAGGTGTTCCTGCTTTGCACATTGTTTGAGTAATTGTTCCACCTTCCGATGAAGATAAGCAAGAGAAGGAAGCAAATCTATGCACAAGATTGCTACTGTTTGAATGTGCTGAAAGTTCATGTGCTGAAAACATACACCTCAAGTTCATATGGGGAGGTGGGACAGGGAAAGAGGAGGATAAGGGGATATGGGAGTGGGAACATGGCCACGGTACATTACAGACTTGCATGATTATGTCTTATGTGAATACACACCAACAGAAAAGAGAAGACATGGCAACAACATGACACTATGGCAATCACATTAAACATGTAGCTATTTAAAAATAAGGGCTACATGGAGTTAAAGAATCCTTCAGAACTTGGAAATTAAACCTTAAAAAATGAAATAAAGGCTGGAGATATAGATCAGCCAGTACAGTGCCTTGCCTCACAAGCAGAAAGACCTGAGTTCGATCCCTCAAACTCACATGAAAAAGCTGAGCATGGTGACACACACTGGCAATCAGTGCTGAGGAGGCAGAGACAGCCAGATCTGTGAGGCTCTGTGGCCGGCCGGCCTAGCCTACTTGGCTAGTTCCAGGCCAGTGGGGACCCTGTCTTAAATAAAAAGATGGACAGTGCCTGAGGAATGACACTTGGGGCTGTCCTCAGATCTCCACATGTATGCATACCTACATGTGCACACACATACACACTTGTACATACATATACACACACAAAGAAATGAAATAATAAAGGTTAGATAGGTATTAGACAAAGATGCTTAGCATGATCAGCCATAAGAGAAATAGCAACCAAAACTATATCACAGCAGGGAGTGAACGAAACTATGAGACCAGCTGCTCCAGAGACTGAGATGGGTGGAAGGGACAGCTGAAGAGTTTCAAGCCAGCACAAGCCACATGAGACTCTCTTTAAAAACACCCACAATGACATTCCACTTCATCCCCATTAGAAAGACCATAATAAAAAAGACAGAGAACACAAAGCGTTGACAAGAATATGGAGAATTGGAATCCAGTGCATTGTTGGTAGGAATGCAAAATGATTAAGGTCACTTTGGACAGCTGTTTGGTAGTTGTTTGAAAATGTTAAAAATGAAAAGCCAAAAGGAGCCAGCCCCCCCCCCCCAAATAACCTGAGTGACCCCCGAGGACCAGGTTCTCAACTGACCTTGAGAAAACAAAAACTTTGGTTAATCTGGGCTAACTGTATGGCCTTAAACATCCAAAAGGAAATTATAACCATAAATAAATAAATAGTAAGGCCTGAGAAATTGTACTTCAGGTATAAAACTTGAGATCTTAGTAAAAAGACAAAAAGTAAAAAAAAAAGAGCACAGTTGTTTTGCCTGTCTTACTGGCAAGTGCAGCTACCCTGTGGCTGCCACTGCTTTTGCCATCCTTCAAAAACATGAGACACAGCTTCTCAACCTTCCAATAAGGACTGAAGACTCATGTCTCTCCAAGAATCCTCCAAACCTTCAGTGCCAGATGGGGACTGCTGAGACATCCAGCTTGTGGGCTGAGCTACTACTGAGGTTTCAGCTTCTTCAGAGTATAGACTGCCATTGTTGGACTACCCAGGCTGTATCATGGAGGCCAGTGCAGGAAGATCAAGACAGGACGTGATGCTTACTGGACCTCATTTGGTGACCATGGGAAGGGAAAACCCCAGTGTAGAGCACAAGGGCAGAACTGATGGTGGTTTGGGCTTGCCAAGGAGGAACCTTCAAACATGACATCTTTCAGCCTAATAAAGAAAAAAAAAAACCCCATAAGCTGAAGATGCTAAAACCTATGATATATGTGGCATGCATATATGGATACTTCGGAGTGATTCAAATTGAAAGGAACAACAACAATAAGACTGAGTCAAAAGAACTGAAATGGTAAATGTCTGCATTGAAAATTTTAAAAGAGATTGAGAAAAAGATGAAAAACATGTTTGGCAGAATGCATGAGCTCTGGCGGGGTTGTGGGGGCAAGGAACGGGGAACGGGTCTGGACTTGATTGGAAATTTTGTATGAAATGCACAAAGCTTCAATAAAAAGGTTTAAAAATGCTAAAAATCGAATTATCATATGACATAATAATTCTATTGGTCTTTATATACCTAAGAGAAATGAATAAATATGTCCATATAGAAATTTGTAATTATGTTCATGGAAGCATCATAATAGTGACAAGACTGGAAATGATCCCTACGACAAAAACCCATCAGCCTCTGAATGGATAAACAAAATATATATCTGTAGGCAGCTTCTCTCTTTATGGCAAACAGGGACCACGTGGCCCTGCTAAGGGGAATGGGGACATACAGCCCACTTTGCGGACACTGTGGGGAGCTGGCCCCTTGGTGCAGAGACCAGCTGGCTACTTCCCACAGCCCAACTTAAGTGGTAACTCCAACTTAGGCTCTTAGCCTGGACCCATGAGACACGTGTTCCATTCTTGGCCGTGACTTCCCACCTGTCCAGAGCCTGGACAGGAATGGAATTTCACTCACAACACCAGCTACCCAGGTTGGTGGTCTGCAAAGTGAACCTTTTTCCAGCCCACTGGCCACCCGAACGAAACTCAGGCCTACCTTAGCCTGTATGTGCTCAATAATTAATAAAAATGTCGGCCGGGAACTCCGTGATGATGTTAATATGGAATTCAATTTACTGGTTGCCACATCTTGCTTTTATAAACCAAATGACGTCAGTTCCCAGGACCAATCATGAGCCCTCAATTCCGCGCCACTGCACACCTTGTTCCACTCAGCATCGCACACCTAGGCCATGCTGCTTGCTCCTCCCTGGGGCGGAGCCAGACTCTTGGCCATAAGGTGCTAGTTGGAAATCCAGCCGGCAATTCAAGCTGGATTTCTCACATATATCCAAACAATAAGTCATTTCTCAGCAATAAAATCAGTATTGTTATAACAGATCAAATACCTAATACAGGATGTAAAATTATAAAACTCTTGGAAGTTAAAGTGGAGAGAAGCTTCAGGAGATTGGATTTGGCAGCGGATTCTTGGATGTGATACCATGAGGCCAAGGAACAAAAGAAAAAGTAGATAAGTTGGACAAGAAGATAAAATACTTGGTCAGGGAAGATGGTTCAGTTGGTAAAGTGCTTGCTGTGCAAGCAGGAGGGCCTGAGTTCTGATCCCCAGCCCCACATAAAAAAAGCTGGATGTGGGAGAGTGAGTGTTTATAATTCCAGGTCAGGGGGTGTGAATGGTGGAGACAGGCCTATATCTATGGCTCATGGAGTAGCCTGCCTAGCCAAGTAAATGAGCTTCAAGCTCAATGAGAAAGCCTGCCTCAAAATCTAAGGTGAAGAGTGATGGAAAAAAACCCCTCAGTGTTGACCTCTGGCCTCCATGTTTATACACATGTCAACATGAACACATATATGAACAAGTATATCTAAAACACACACACACACACACAGACACACACATATCACCACCACCACCACCAACAACAACAACAAAAACAAAAGATTAAAAAAAAAAGCTGTGCATCAAAGGACACAGTTGCCAGGCATGGTGGCACATGCCTTTAATCCTAGCACTTGGGAGGCAGAGGCAGGCAGATCTTTGTGAGTTCAAGGCCAGCCTGGTCTACAGAGTAAGTTCCAGGACAGCTGGGGCTACAGGGAGACCCTGTCTCAAAAAGACTGAAAAAAAAAAAAAAAGGACACAGTTAATAGAAGAAAAAGGTAACTTTCGGGACTGCAAGATGGCCCAGCAGTTAAGAGCAGGTACTATTCTTGTAGAAGACCCAGGTTTGGTTCCCAGCACCCACATGGTAGCTCATAACTCTCTTTAACTCCAGTTCCAGGGGATCTGTCACCTGCTTCTGGCCTCCTCATGCTCTTGCACACATGTGGTGCACATACACTCATGTAGGCACACACATGCAAATAAAAATAATTAAAATGTAAATCTAAAAAAGATAAAAGGACAAGAAAAGGCAACCTACTTCCTGGAAGTAAATAGTTAGAACTTAGAGATATAATGAGGCATTGGTATCCATAGTACATAAAGAGCTCTTACAGCTGAGGAACAAACATCAACAACCCAATTAAAAAGTGGGCACATAACTTCAACAATGTTTTGTTGGTTACTTTTTGGCATCTTGACATAGACTAGGACCACCTGGACGGAGGGAACCACAGTCAAGGAATTTCCTCCATCAGACTGGTCTGTGGCTATGTCTGTAAGGCCTTTTCTTAGTTGCTAGTTGATGTGCGAGGACCCAGCCCTGTGGGAAGCACCATTCCTAGGCAGGTTGGTCTGTGTGAGAAAGGTGGCTGAGGAGACCAGGGCAAGCAAGCCAATGTGCAGCTGAACTTTATGGTCTCTGCTTCAGCTCCTGCCCCCAGGTTCTTGGAGTTCCCTGAGTTCCTGTCCTGACTTCTTCAATGATAGACTGTCACTGGAAAGCAGAAGATGCAACTCAAATAATAACATTAAAATTATATACACATAGTTGTCATTTCAGCTAATTATGGTTTCTTAAATTTTCTTAAACATTACATTATCAAATATTGGACTAAAGAAGTACTGAGGTAAGTTCTGAGGCCTCTGGTTACAAAATCTTAATCAATCAATCAATGAATCAATCAATCACTATGTAACTTTGTTACCATTTTCTTTCTTTTTGGTGAAAGCATTTAAAATCAACCCACTTAGAATGATTCAAGCATACACTACAAAATTATTTATTATGGCTACCATTTTGTACATTAGATTCTCAGAGCTTACTCATTTTGTGTAACTAAAATTTTATAGCTTTTATCAATAATTTCTCATTTCCTGCTTCTGTTGTATAAAGCCATTCCCATATAGCCTTGCTTTATGTTATAAAAACACCATACCCTTATTCCATACATTGTTATTTCATTAGTATCAAACTTGATCTTGTAATTTATGCTTTGAACAAAGCTTATTAAACAGTATGTTTTCAGGATGGAGAGATAGCTCAGCAGTTAAGAGTGCCGACAGCTCTTGCAGAGGACCTGGGTTCGATTCCCAGCACCCACATGGCAGCTAAGAATTGTCTTTGACTCCAGTTCCAGGGGAATCCGATGCCCTCTTCTGATGTCTGCGGCATTGCGCAACATGGGTGCACCAACTTACTTGCAGACAGTACACTCATACACATAGAAAAACAAACAAACAAACAACAAACAAATAATATGTTTTCTACTTGAAGCATGTCACAGCCTTCTTGCACTCCAGTCCTCTAAGCAACACTTCAACTCTATGCTTTGGGAGCATCTGTCCCAGCCTTTGATGTTCATTATTCTACTCTTAGCTTTTTTTTTTAACACTTCTTACATATAGCAAATTTATAGAGTCTGAAATCAAACTATAGGTTAATTGCAAAACATATTTAGGGATTCACAGTTGAACCATAAGCTTGTATACAGGTAAAAAGTATAACTTTGCATTCCTAAATTACATAGAGAGTTGAAGTATATTTTAATGTTGAAGTATATTTTAATGTTGAAGTATATTTTAATGTTGAAGTATATTTTAATGTTTTTAAAAAAGAGATTTGTTGCCTGGCATGGTTGCGCACGCCTTTAATCCTAGCACTTGGGAGGCAGAGGCAGGCAGATCTCTGTGAGTTCAAGGCCAGCCTGGTTTACATCGTCAGTTTCAGGACAACTGGAGCTATAGGGAGACCATGTCTCAAAAAAAAAAAAAAAAAAAAAAAAAAGGATTTGTTCGGTCTACCAAGTCAAGCTTCAAATCTTAGGAACTGCGAGGACATTGACATAGAGACTTCATACTTCAAGCTGCATCCTGCTAGCAACAAACAGTCAATTGTATATACCTCTCTATATTTTAAAATTATATAATATTATTTATATGATAATGTTGTATGAATAGGTAACTGTCGGTGCCATGGCACGTTTTTTGTGCCCATGTCGTGCAATGTCATTGAGGTCAGTAGAGGGTCTCGGATCCCCTGAACTGGTAGTTCTCCTGAATTGGAGTTACAGAACGGTTCTCAGCTGCCATGTGGGTGCTGGTGAGATCGAACCCGGGTCCTCTGCAAGAGCAGTCCGGTGCTCTTAACCTCTAGCGCTATCTCTCCAGCCCCGTAATACTATCTTTACTGACCAGTTTACCCACTTTGACTACATATATGTATATATACGACCTTGTGTTGTAAAAAAATCCATCAAAAATAGAGGCGCAGAATAAAAAACATTGATTTTTCTAGAGACTGTGTTACTTCAAACTTAGACCTTATACAAGCTTTCCAAGTTCCATTCCATGCTTACAAATTCTCATGATATCATCCTTTCTTTCGGACCGCTCTGCAAATGATCTCCATTGATATAAATCGGTCACCCACCATTTTCATTATCCACTGATCATTTGAGGGACACCTGGCTGCTTCCAGTTCTTCACTATTGATGAAAAGACAGCAGCAATAAATCTATGGTTGTACATTGCTCTCTCTGCTTATAGGATGGAGTCCTTGGGTTATATAAGCTAGGAGTGGTATAAATTGGTCACCAATTCCACCATCATGTATCAATTTAGTCTGTATAAGAGTCTCCACACTGCTTTCCAATAGGGGTTGCATGAGTTTGCGTTTCCACCAGCAGTGAATGAGTGCTTCCCATCCTTCTACAACCCTGCTCAGGCTAATTTGGATGGTCATGTTTGCTTGATCATAGCCAATCTT
>VZQC01006250.1:1683444-1704104 GCA_009823505.1 Rhizomys pruinosus | reverse complement strand
CAGAGGTCAGAAGAGGGTGTCGGATTCCCCTGGAACTGGAGTTCTCTTGGAATTGGAGTTACAGATGGTTCTCAGCCGCTTTGTATTTTTTACATGTCTTGAACTTTCAGAGATATACCTGTTTCTACCTCCCAAGTGCTGGGATTACCCTGTTTCATATTTTTCTTTTTTAATTTCAATTTCCTTGCTGAATTTTTCTTTCTATTGCTGATTTTATCATCCATTTCATCGACTTTTCAATTCATATGCTTGTTTGTATACTCTTTCAGGTCACTGATATTTTTTCTAGAATAATTTTGAAATATTCATCTGGTATTTTACCTATTTCAGTTTGTAAGTTTGATAATTGGAGATTTATGAACTTTTGGAGGTCTCACAGTGACTTGTCTATTTTGTTTCTGTCATTTTTCTCCTCTACTGTTTTGAACAGCTCTTCTGGACTTTTAGTGGGATCTTCCTATTGAGCAGCCTACTCTTCAAAAAAGATTATTATTTATTCATTTCTGAGACAGGATCTCACTATGTAGCCATCATACTTTCAAGGCCTCCTGAGTATTAATCACCTTGCTAGAGAGGGATGCACCATGGATGCCCCTGGAGTTCAGAGTCCTCTGGTTTTATAGCAGTGAGTGACAGATTGGTGGCTCTAGAATTTGACCCATCTGCTGCAGACCTCAGGACCAGAGCTCTCAAACTCAATGGTAGTTCTCAGCTGATGAATCTGTGCTCCCTGCCCCCCAAGGGCAGGACAATATCTCCTTATGCTTTTCCCAGCCTGAGCTAACTTCCTGCTTTTCTATTTCTCTATTAGGGATAAAAATCTTCCTTTTCTTTTTCTGGATTTCTCCTTCTCCAGGTCTCACAGAAGCAGCCTCTAATCTGCCATCTTACCTAGAAGCCAAAACTGAATTTCTCAAATTGCCACAGTATTGTCCTGCTCTGACGTCTTCTCTTATATCCTAAAGTTTTTGTTATTAACTGCAACTCTCCTGACTTTTCTGTGTGTTCTTTGAACTCAAGAAGCTATTTGCTGAAGAAGACTGGACTTCACATACTGCGAGTGTATTTCCTAAAGACATATCCACCTTAAAATATGGTGAGAAGAGTTTGCAACAAGGATGGCAAGCTAAGGGGGCCACCGGAGCAGACATTTTGTTTGTATACTCAAAAGTTTGGCTATGGAAGACATCAGTGTTTCTACAGTTTGAGATGGAGAGATTTTTCTTTTTCTTTTTCTTTTTTTTTTGAGACAGGATCCCAAATTCTAGTCCAAGGTAGCTTGGAACTCACTGTGTAGCCCAGGGTGGCCTTAAACTCATGACAGTCTTCCTGCCTCAGCTTCTCAAGTTCTTGGATAACAGATGTGAGCCACCACACTGGGTGGGACAGATGAATGAACTCTTTAACCTTACTTTTGCAGGTAGGAGTTTCATAGATGGGAAAGTTGGAAAATGACCTAAAGTTTAAGTGTTTAAAGTAGTCTCAGACATTGAATAATGTTTTCTAAAATCAGTTTATTAATTTCCAAGTTATCTTCTAAGTTGTGGCATATGTACTTCTGGTAGTATATTAGGGGGAAGTGTGTCTGTTTATAGATGACTCGATGTGAAAGTGAATAAAACCTTCTTGTGGTGAGAGATGTTGGATCCTTCCTGCTCATGGTACTGTAAGTCTGAGGGCTATGGTTGACTTGGTTCTTCATTTCTTACCTAGTAACAAATGATGCTCTATCTTCAGGCCTGAGCTGCAGGTGCAGTCAAAGGCAGCTGGGGAGTCTTTGCTTTTCTCTGCCATTTATCTTCATTTTACCCATGATGCACTTGACAGCAACTCCTGTGGTTTATTCCAACACACAGCTGCCTATTCACATTTATAAATGCTCCTGGATAATTTTGTATCTTTAGTTACTTGACTGCAGCAATGTTTTAGTTTTATACCTGTCAATATTTCATTTTTCCAATGAATATAAACTTCTGTATTTTCAATCATTCCTTAACAGGCATTGATTAACGATTTGATATTTTGGGCATTGGATTGGGAGTTTGGGTGTAGAGACAAGACATCCATTATGAGAGAGAAACATCAACAATTATTAGCTCAGGGATGAATGCTTATACCTATCCATTAGAGCACTGTTTTTAGTGGCAAAATCCAACCCAGCTGTCCCCCCAACATGAAATGACCAAATGAATGATAACTTTTCAAATAATGGAATACTATATAGCAATTAAAATGAAAGCAAAATTATGTACCATACTATGGGTAAATCTCAAAAACACATAAGTAGAAAAGCAAGTCACAAAAGGTATGTACAACCTGATGGTATTGTATAAACATTAAAGATCCAAGTCTCTTGACAAGGAATTTAGACTATGAAAAAGAACACACAGACTCACTTTATGTGGGCATTTTGTCTGGGAGGGAAAGAATGAGGGAAGAGGCTTATCTGGTCAATAGCATTTTTCAAAGAAGAATGAAGCCAATTATACACAATATGAAGGCTTCCTTCATTCAAACAATGTAACACAGGCATTATCTGTAAGTAGCTCACATTGTAGTGAGGAAGAAAAACCAGCCATCTGCTAGTGACTTGATAGATGTTGGTACCATGAAAGATGGGAAAAGGTGAGCTGGTCATTCACCCTGGGAGCTTGAGGGGACCTGAGAAAGACAGTGACTGGCCAGAGTGGTGAAAATCAAGGTGCCATTCCAGGCTTGGGCTGGAGATGAACATTCCAGATGGCAGGCAGAGGCATCACCAGTAACTCTAGACTACTAGAGTAACAACTACTGCTCATGCTGTGCTCTGAAAAAAAGAGGCCAAGCACAGACTAGAAATGACCTAGGAGACATATGCAGCAATGGGAACAGATCATATCAAGAAATGACAAAAGCCAGGTGTGGCGGAGGTCACCTGTAATCATTCAGAAGGCTGAAGTGGGAGGATTGGGAGTTTAGGCCACCCTGGGCTGTACAGCAAGACCCTCTCTGCAATAGAAATGGAAATGATTGGGATTTGATGATGTGAAGAAATCACTGTTAGATTTTTAGGTGTGATCATTTTAGTATAGTTATTTTCTTTTTTTATAATTTTATTTATTTATTTTTATGTGTATGAATGTACTGTCTGCATGTAGGTTTGTGCACCCATGTCGTGCAATGCCACGGAGGTCAGAAGAGGGCGTCGGATTCCCCCGGAACTGGAGTTCTCCTGGAATTGGAGTTACAGACGGTTCTTAGCTGCCATGTGGGTGCTGGGGATCGAACCCGGGTCCGCTGCAAGAGCAGTCGGTGCTCTTAACCGCTAGGCTATCTCTCTAGCCCCTAGTATAGTTATTTTCAAATCAGTTATTACATTTTAGAAATTTATACTGAAATATTTTATACGAATGATATATCTTAACTTATTTCAAAGCAATTAGGGACAGATAGGTTTAGATGATTGTGATGGCTAATTCTGGGTGTCAACTTGACTGGATCTGGGATTAACTAAAATGAGAGAGAGATCTTCTCGTTGGATCATTTGAAGCTGGAAGACCCAGCCCAAATGTGGGCGCTGCCTTCTACTGGCAGCCAGTGTAAAAGGCCGTGGCAGAGGGGAGTTCTTGCTTTTTGCTGCTTGCCTTCTTTCCCACTGGCGAGTTCATCTTGCTGCTGTGACCAACTTATTGAATTCTAATGTGTACTAGCAGATCTCCCAGAATCCTTCAGGCCTTCAGTGCTAGATTGGGACTACTGAGACATCCAGTCCCGTGGACTGAACAACTACTGGCTTCTCAGCCTCTCCAGTGCAGTGCAACCATTTCTGGACTACTCAGACTCTATCCCATAAGCTAATCCAATAAATCCATATACATATTCATTATAAATTCATATATAAATCCATACATATTTATTCTATTGATTGTTTCTTTACAGAACCCTGAGTAAAACAAAATTATTTAAAATGTGTATTGATAAATATTGAATTGTATAAAACAGAGGTTATTACAATAGCCTGTGTACTATTTGTACATATTTAAAACAATTTTAAAGAAAAATCCAGAAGAAAGATGGTTGTAAGATTATCCTACTTAATATTGTCACTTATTTTTGAAGACTTCTTATGGAATATTGCTCACATAAAAATACCGACTCATCCTTTTTTTTTTTTTTTTTGGTCTTTTCGAGATCAGGGTTCTCCCTGTAGCCCAGCTATCCATGGAACTACTCTTGTAGATCAGACTGGCCTGAATAACTCACAAAGATTCGCCTGCCCTGCTGTGGGATTACACAGGTGTGCGCTCACCACACACAATTTTTGTTTTGTTTTTTTTAAAAATAATTTTACCCGGCCACTAACCAATAAAGCAATATGGGTCCTCCCTGAGTCAAGCAAGACTCCACCGTCAGCCCGCCTGCTACACCTCACCTGCCTGGAAATACTGTGCAGCAGAGGCAGCCATGTGTCTGGTATATTCCAAATCTATTGGCTATTGGCTCTCCCCTTGGAGAGAAATAACCCATGGCTGATGCCACAAGCTTACATCCTCTACAGTTAGATGTTATAGCCACAGTAGACCTCTGTCATATTTAACAGGGGGGAAAATTGTAATTCTGGATTAACATACATCCAAACATGGTCTTGCTAAGTAACCTACCATAACTATTGGTGCTGCTTAAATACCTATATACTAATTGCTTGTGTTCTTCATTAGTAGGATCGAAAAGGTTATTCCTGGACAACTGTCAGCCCATGAGGAAACAGCCAGAATTGACCAGAGTCCAAGCAACAGCTCCAGCGAGAGTGGACTGTTCTCTCTCATCCACCTGTGCCCCTTTTCTAAGCCTAGGGAAAAACCTGCGGAAGATGGGGCGTGTAGAATGTAAGGGCTGCGATTGGGGTGAATGGTGAAACTACAGCAATGTAGTTTGACACTCATTTGATCAATTGATTGAACAAACAACCTGTCACCCCATGGATGGTGGGGCTGTGGGGGTTTGGGCACAACAGCCTGCAAATTGGTTTTACATGAAGGATGTTTGTACTCATGGATTATCACTTATAGCTAAAAAATGGAAAAAAAAACTGAGAGAGATATGCAGGACAGTCATGACAGAATGCATGATCTCGGTTGGGGTGGGGGTGGGGGGGAAGGGAAAGGGAAATATGCCTGAACTGAATTGGAAAATGATGTATGAAATGCATAAAGCATCAATAAAAAAATGTTAAATAAAAAAAAAAACAAAATAATAGTTCTAGGTCCTCTCTTAGGGCCTATGACCTAGCCAGCTATGGATTTGGGGAGTTGGGAGATTTTTTTAAATTGTTGCTTTAGTCTCCATTTAAATTTTTTGAACTATTTCTCTCTTAGAAATTTGTCTTTGTTAACTAAAGATGAAATTGTAGAAAGAAGCTGGTGGCTATCTAACACCCACCATTTGTTTTTACAATGTTTTTTAGGAGACTATACTTCAGGATGGTTGGTTCATTTGAGGTACCAAGTTTATAGGCTTTGCCAGATTTGGTGTCTAGTTAGGGGCTTTCTTGAGAATTCTCAAGTAAAGATGCTCCAGGACCCTTCTATGTCTTAGTGTTGACAACATGAGTAGATAGCTAGTGATAAAATACTTAGTGTGTCTGAAAATGCAGCTTCCTACAATTTGGTCATATTGGAAATATGTGTATCATAGAGGTAAAAGGAAAGAAAGAGCCTAAGAGAAGGAGATAGTAGGGAACAGATATTGCCAAGGGGAAATGGGGGTATTTAATGAGGAAGGGAGAAAGGAAGGACATACAAGGAACTATGGGGGTAAAAGTGTAGAAGGAACTCAAGAGATGGGGGATAATAGGAGACAGGTATTTCAAGGGTAAAATGGGAAAAGAGGGGGTACTTTAACTGGAGAGGGAGAATGGAGGTTAGACAGGGAGAGAGACTAGAGCCAAGCAATGCTTAGATTGTGTGAGGACCAGAGGGAAATGCAGAGTTCAAAAGCCCACTGAAAAGTCTGCGTACAATATACCTACGTGAGTGCATGTGCACAGTAGAGGGCTGTGTAACAAGAAGCACAGTGCCACACGTGAGAAACCTCCCTTTGAGTTGTTAGTCAGGATCATCTAAGAGACTCCAAAAAATTACACGGCTATCACCGCAGCTCCTGATTACCTCCCAGAACTTGAGGGTAAGACCCTATTGCTGAAGATAGGACATACTTCAGACACAAGACTTGGAGCAATGGAGCTGGAACTGACCTGGAAGCCTCCTCCCTGAGGACAAGCTCTCATAGTTTTGGGGGACACCATGCAAGATGCTAAGGAAAAAAATCAATCAATGGTCCAACCCTAGTTTTAAAGCCTAGCAGCCACAATGACTGACACAGCAAACTGTATGAGTGCAGTAGTGGTACTTTTGGGGGGAATCAACAGCTATCTAATTGGACTTAAAGCCTGATTAATGGAATGGATTTCATGTGTGACACTGTAAACATAGCCAAATACACATGTCTGGAGAGATCATAAAATCTAGAGAAAATGCCACATCTATAAATTCCCTATACAAACATAAATAATTTCTTGCTCTATGCCAAATATGGATCCTTATATTTACAGACAAATATATGAGTCACCAATCATCAAAAAGGCTTCTTTTTGTAACATATGGACACTAGTACAGAGTTCCCAGGCTGGTCACACACAGAGAATAAGTGTCTGTGAGATGCCCATCCCTAAGTGACAAATTAACAATGGAACATCTATACCTCAGGCTCACAGAATATAGTGCACAAGGGGGAGAGGAAGTTCTAATACATCTCTCAACTCTCTTCAGCGAAGCTTCCTCAAGCAACAGAGGGTGATGAACACAGTAGGCCACAACTGGCCAAAGGGGAGAGAATAAGAGTCTGCAGAGTGTGGATCATGGTCAGGACTTGTATATTAAACCTCACCCACCCAGAGCTCAGGGAGCGCTGCAGAAGGGGTGGGAGTGGAAAGATTATAAGAGCCAAGAGTGTTGCATGACCACAAGGAAACAGTCTTACAGGCCTCTGGGAACTCACTCACATAGATTAGAGCAGTGCTGACAGCAAGCACAAGACTCATGCTGACTTAGATAAAGCTAGCATAGAACTGAGGATATGGGCAGGAGACCCCACCCTTGGCCAAGGGACTATTGACAGCTATCGATCATTGCAGGTGAGGGACAGTTGATCTTCCTTAAGGGAGTGATGCTAGACAGGCTGACCATGCTCCAGTGGATGGACTCACGCTAAGAGACAGCTAGGCACACAAATTTGACTCCACAGGCCTTAACATATATGACAGAATGCATGAAATCCTGTGGGTGGGCTGTGAGGGGGTGCGGATAGGGGAGGTCTAAATATGAGTAAAACGTATTGTATGAGATCTACAAAAATTCAGTAAAAGTATGCATTGAAAAAATTCTGAAGGAAAAAAACAGCAGAACCTTGATTGGGAATGGCAGAGGAAGAGAGCACAGCCCAAGCGTAGCTCATAGTTCCCAGACGTTCGAGTGATTACACGTGATATTTCTTAGAATGACCGCTATTCATCTGGTTGGCCTTTAAATATTTTTTTTTTCTTGTGAAGTGGTTTGTGAGTTTCTTTCTATGTTTTGTACACTGCTCTGGGCCAGAAGGAAAGTCTATGGTTGTAAAAGGGATCAAAGATACTCATAGCAGCCCGGGAAGCAGTGCAGGGCCCATCCATAGGGGCTGCCACATGCTACCTGCAAGGTCTCTGGCACCACCAGGCACTTGGGGATCTGCATGCTGTTGAAGGTTCAGAGCCTGGAGGCTGGAAAGGTCTCATGAGATGAGAATGTGCTCTGTTGACAGATTTGGATGATACTTCTGAATGATTCTCCCGGGTGTGATAAATTACTGTCTAGCTTTGAGCAAAAGATGGAAGGAGAGGGTAGTTTGATGAGAGAAATGTGTGTTCACATCTGTCGTCATCTTGACCTTAAACCTGCATTTCTTGTGCTTTTGTTCGGCCTGTACAGGTCAAACAGCTTTTTACTTGACGTGAGAAATGTGTCCCGGGAGAGCTGTCCAATTCCAGTCCTGAAGCTGATTAATGTTCTCAAAGCCCCCAGAACCATTGCTGAGGGTCTAGGCTACAGTTTCAGAGGATATGGGATACGTTTTTGAACCCATCTAAATGGCTTTGTGGAGGGTAAATCTCAAATTGAATTTTTAAGAAGGCAAAGCCTGTGGTTTGACCCTGAGGAATGAAAAATCAATTCTAGATCTGTGTGCTGTGACTTGGTTTGGGGGGTGGGGATGTGGATGTAGAGACAGGAACAATGAACAGGGCTGTGTGGTCTATGGCTCTGGTTTGTTTGCAGAGAACAGAATTCAGTATAGTTAGTTTAAGCAGGAGGGGATTTGTGGCAGGATATGAAATGGTTTTTGGACTCTGGGAAACACTGAAGAATCAAATTCCAGACTAATTTTTTTTAAGAACACTGCCCAGAGCCACCCTGAAGAACTCACAAAGCAATCACCTCTTCTCTAATCACCCGTCATCAATCAAATGCGGGCAGTGATGGCCACCAAAGCTAGTTCCAGAACCACGTCACCTACCAGGCTGAGGAATCTGCCTTGACAGCTCATTGGCATAACTCTGAGGCTGAGGTTTCAATGAATAGAAAGCTGCTGGGGTGCTAACACGCCAAATCCCACCATGCCCGATGGTTGCCGCTGCAGTTGCAAATGGATTTTTCAGGCATTGCTTTCTAATGTCCTACAAAGCAACTTAATAGATATAGACCTCCCCTCATGCAGCATATTTCCTAGAGAAGCCAGAAGCCTGCATGATAGCCCTTGACAGCAGATGTTAGTAACTTCTGCATTGGTGTTACTGTACTTTGTCTCTCAAATGTGTCTCAAAGGTTGCTGTGCTAAAGACTTAGTCTAAAGCTTGGTGCTACTGGGAAGTAGTGGGAGGTCATTAGAGCCATGGTGTCAAAGTGGGACACTGTTTTTTCCTCTCTGTCTCGAATTCCAGCCATGAGCAGCTTCCTTGGCCACATGCTTCCACTGTGGCATCCCTGCCTTGCCACAGACTCCAAAGCGACAGTCCAAGTTGGTCACAGACCAAAAACATCCAAACTGTGAGCCAAGATAAAACTGCCTTTTTAATAAGGTGATTACCTCAGGTATTTGTTATAATGTAGGAAGCTAACTACTGCAATACTATAGTCCTGAAAAATGAGACCCAAATCACCAGGGAGCCCTAAGAACAAGGGATGTGGGGAAGGGTAGGACAAGCGCTCCTGTGTTCCAGCCCCCCGTACACAGATGTGCACTAGAGGGTGCTCGTCATGGGCACAGCTTTATTTAACTTGGTCACATCAAGTTTTCTCCTTGATATCTTTAAACATTTGAATATCTATTATTCCTTATGAAATAAAATGAGTGCTTATTTCTTCCCTACTGGCCAAAGTTCCATCAGCCATGGTATCATTTTTCTTAGTTTTCCATTGTGGTCTTGTTCTGTGTTCTGTCCTAACTCATTTATAATCCTTGCTTGGCATGTTATGACCTATAGACCAAAATATAAAGTTAATATTTTATAAAATACAGCCAGTATAAAATATTAAGAGAAAGAAAGAATGTTAGATATGACAAAAGAATAAAATGATATTTTATATATATTACTAATATTTGTGAGTCTAAGGTTGGATGCTCCACTATACTTTGTTTTCTTTTTGCAGACCTAGGGACCAAACTTTTAGCCTCACACATGCTAAGCACTCTACTACTGAGTCACATCCAGTCCCCAATCCATTCTTTGCCATTATTACATGCCTCCTTTCTCCATGCCAATGCTTCTGCTGTTAGAGCACTCAGTCTGTCTTTATTCATGAGGTCCTGTTTCTGATGGCCTTTCTTGTATAGGGATGCTGTAGACTTCTATTAATTTTAATGATTGGATGTTCAAGCTCAACTGTGATTTTCCTTCAGGGCTTCCATAGCCACTATCGGTATCCTCATATACTAAAGATCTTTCGATCACTCATTGTTTTATCTGTTACAGGTGCAGATGGCAAATCTGCTTACAGATGGCCCAAACATCTTTTTTTCTTTTTGGTGTTTTTGAGACAGGGTCTCCCTATAACTCCAGCTGTCCTGGAACTCACTCTATATACCAGGCTGGCCTTGAACTCACAAAGATCCGCCTGCTTCTGCCTCTCAAGTGCTAGGATTAAAGGTGTGTGCCACCACGCTCGGCGGCTTCCCCTCTTTCTTACTTCCTCTTGAGTGCAATTGCACTGCCAAGGCCACAGGCACTTTTGAAATTCCACTGATTGGATCAGGATCAGTAATTTAGCCTGGGTTTCCCAGGATCTGTTTATTGGCTGCTTAGCATGCAGACTGCCTGGCATTTTATGCCGAGAGAGAGAGAGAGAGAGAGAGAGAGAGAGAGAGAGAGAGAGAGAGAGAGAGAGAGAGAGACGCTTTCCCATCCCTGGATGAATCACAGAAATTGTGGTAGACATAGGAATATAAGAATAGATTCCTCTTGCCTGACTAACTGGATGTGGCCTATAAGGGAACTTTTGTGATTGTTGGAGGATAACTGAGGTTTGTCAATTACCAAATAGCTGACGACTCCAATTATAGCTGCTTCTCTATACACAGTTTCCTGGCTACAGCAAATCAGCACAACTCCTAGCAGATGATATTAGTGCTTCAGTCTGGTCTCTCCTTTCCTGGCTCTGCTATATTGGAGATTTCTTATAAGCAGACTCCTGCTATTTGGTCGTCTGTGACTAGCCTCCTTCAGTAGGTACTGTCAAGGTTCATCTTGTGTTTATGCTTGAAGGTTTCATTGCTTTCCCCTTTCTTGAACCAAAACATATGCGTGAATTAAAAATTTTCAATTTTCTTTACTTTCTGTGATGAAAAGGCTTTAGGAGATTAAGACATTTTCTAGCTTGAATCATCATTGCGAATCGTCACTGTCAAATGATAAGGACAACATTAACATTGCAAACATCAGTAAGACACAGCTGTATTCCTAATACAAGGAGCAAGTTTGTATTGGAAATACATAGCTTGCTGAATGGATTTTTCTCATCTTTAAGATGAAGCAGGATGAATATATATTTCAGAATGTGATGTGGTTCTTTCTACATCATGTCTTTTCTTGCTTTGGGTTTTATAGCTTTGGGTTTTATATAATCCTGAAACATCTGGATTGTGAAAGTGAGCCAGCGGGATGGAAGGAGCTGTGCTGGGAAAGCTCAGTCAGTTCTTCAGTTCATTCCTTGTTCCACTTCCCAAATTACAAAGTTTTTTCTTTCTTTCTTTTTGAGGCAGGATTTCATGTAATCCCATCTGGCCTGGAACTCACTATGTAGTGAGGGTGGCCCTGAACTCCTGATTCTCCTGTCTCCACCTCCCAAGTATGTATGCTCACACAGCACTTCTTACCCAAGTCTCCCTTGGACTCTCCTCCCAAGGATGCAGTGAAAGGCCACCAGAGACCAAGCTGCTAAACCACTGCCTGCCACTCTCATCACCTCCCTCATTCTTGTTTCTGAATTCAGAACACGTCACCACAAAGCAGAGCACTGTTCCTAAAGCAAGCTCCTTCCTTAACAGAAAGTTCCTGGGGCAGGGCAGAGGGTACAAAGTTATCGTGGTACTGTTTGTTAGTAGCTGTTGTTGGCCTTTGAATATTCCTGAACCACTGAATGAATCTAGGAAGGCTGAGAGTTCAACTTAAAAAGTATGTGTTTAAACCCAACCCTGAAATGAGTACTCGCTCACAGGGGAGAGAACAGATTTCTTTGCAATTATCTGCATCACTTGGGTGTGGGAGTTCGGGAGCCACCAAGTTAGCACATCTTGGATTTCCATCCCTTCCATCTGCCTGTCAGCCCTCCCATCACCAAGCTGGTATTCGTCAGGGTTCAGCTACCAGACAGAATCTGCTCTGGGTAGCTGGAGCAGAAAGGAATGTGCTATAGGCTATTATGGGGCTCCAGATATGCTAGGGAAGGTGAGCCAGCAAGCAGTCAGTGCCTGGCTCTCCTGAGGGACACTCAGAGGGCCCATGGAGGCAGAACATGTGTGACCCTCCTGTAATCAGAGATCTACCTGGCCATTTGGGGAGCTGTTTACTACTATGGCTTCAGCCCATGATACTGTTACCACCAGCAAGATGGCGTTTCTGCAGCTGGCACTGTGTACGGCAGGTACACTGTAAAAGGATCAATAGAAGTGGAATGCCCTGTATGCTGAGTGGCACCTAGAGGGAGGATCACCCGGCAGGTGTGAGGACCACAGTTCCCCAAGGCTTCTGAGAAGCCTCTAGTGGAATGTGCTGAGTTAGAAGGACGGACAGAGGTGGGGTAAATGTTGCCTGTCTTGCTGCGAGTTCTAGGAGAGCTCGTTCTAGACTTTAGAGTAGGCCCATCGCAGCTTACTGTGTGCCCAGCTTCACCTAAAAAGAAGACTCAGAGCCACTATGCAGAAAGTCAGACTCTGTGGGCACATAGAAAGGACTGAGCCACAGTGCCTGCTGGACAGCTTCTGTGTCACTTCAAGTGTAAGGCACATTATTATCCACTCTGTCCAAAGATTCTTCTGGGTAACCTCATAATTCCTCAAAAACTGTCATTGTCACAGGGCTGGGTTTTTACAGGCTTTTCATAATTCCAGCATAGAGAATAATGCCTAAGGCACAGGGGCTACTTAATAAACAGACTGTTTCCAACTTGCAATGGTTCAGTTTGGAACTTTTCAACTTGATGATGGTTTAAAATTTATATGCAACCAGAGAAATTATACTGGGGTTTCAATCTTTTACTAGACTAGCTATACCTGTTCCGATCCTCCGGTGATGCTGATGGCACGCTTCACTCAGTCCTGCAGTCGCCAGGGGAAGCAACTGATCATCTGATATACTAGACTGCACATGTGGCAGGAAGGGGCATTAAAGGCATTCTTGGCTTGTGATATTTTCTAGTTACCATGGACTTATGGAGACATAATTACATGGTTGAGGAGCGTCACCACTGATGCAATTGATGAAGTAGTGAGTGAGCTCATAGCAGTAAACTCACTCATAGCAGTAAACTCATAGCAGTAAACTCATAGCAGTAAACTCATAGCAGTAAACTCATAGCAGTAAACTCATAGCAGAAAAAAACTCACAGACCCATCTGTGGTTTTTCTCAATATCTGAATGACAGGTTGCCAGCTCTGGCGTGACGTTAAGGCAAGCAGCAACATCTTGCTGTATAGCTATGATGGTTAGTATCAATTGTCAACTTGACAGAATCTAGGATCACCTGGGAGATGGGCGTCTGGGTGTGCCAGTGGGGGATTATCTTGATTGCATTAATTGATGTAGAAGACCTATTTTAACTGTAGGTAGGACCATTTCCTAAGCAGGGGATCGTGGACTGTATACAATGGACAGTGTGCTGAGCTAAGCGTGAAGCATGGATGTGTTCGTCACTTTCTACTTCTCAACGACAGCTGCGACATGACCAGCTCTACCAAGCCCCTGTCACTGGCTTTCCTGTCACGATGGACTCAATTGTTTGAAAGAGATTTTGAGATAGGAGAGCATTCATGCTGGTGCTGAGAAAGCAGTTGTGATTGTTAAAGAGCTCAGCACCACTGAAGAAAAACTTCATGTGCTATACTGGGACAACAATAAAGGTGTCCCTAGGGTAAATCCCATCCATCAAAGGCTCTATCTTGTGAAAATCCAAATTAATTTAAAGGAAGAAAGCCTGAGCTTGAAATGATTCTCTGCTCCTCGAAAGCAACTTCCCCAGAGTCAGTACCCGGAAGCTAATCCTGTGTCCAAGGGGGCCAAGCTGCATCTTGAGCTGGCAATGGAACTTGGAAGCCCCATCCAAAGATATTAGTTTTCCAGGTACAGAAAATGCAAGACTTGGGGTGCTTTGCTCCAAGATTTCAGGGTGTCCCTGCGAGAAGGCCCTGAGATTCCACTGTATGAAGCTGTGATGGTAAGGCCTGTGTTTCAGTGGAAGAATCCAGGATATTCAGATGCCAGAATGGTGGGACAGGTGCCAAGGAGAGCTGCATAGAATGACGTCAGATTGGGAAAGAATTTATGTGTGTTGAGGGCGGCAGAGCTGGGGGGTGGGGCTACTCAAGTGCTTTGGAGCCCAGCCAGTGTCATCAGGAGCTCCAGATGCCTAACATGGAGCTTCCTGTGTTTGGTGTTTGCCCTGCTGGATTTCAGTTTTGTTTTGGTGTGATTGTTTTAGGCCCCAATTATTCCCTTTTGGAATAAGAATGATTACTTTGTACCATTATATGTTGCAAGTATGTAACTTGTTTTTTTTTTTTTTTACTTTTTATTTATTTTTTTCTTAGAAATGAGTCCTGTGGCTAGTTATTACTGTTAGATTCAAACCCAGTGATGATGCCTGTCTGACTCATTTTATAAACTATATATGGAATATTCAAAGTCTATTTGCATAATTATTTCCCCAAGCATTTAATTATTATTTTTTTGGCTAGTTACAAGTGCAAAGTGCATCTCTCTGCAGATTCCCACAAGCAAGCTATAGGAATGGGAAGGCATGCCAGGCTCTTGGCTCAGGCAGAATCTGTAGTGGTGGCAATGTAGCTTGAAGAACAAATAAATTGCAATTCAGGCCATGTGGAAGAATTTTTTTCAATGCAGCACGTACAAGATGCTATTCTGTTCGCTTTTTAGTTTTGAAAAGCAATTCCATGTGGGTGTTCTGCATCATCTTTTTCCAATGAAATTTCTTTGAAACTTCTTTAAGATTCTTTGTGAGAAGTGCATGCCTGTAATAGCCACCTCTTGAGCCACCTCACAGTCCTGGAAGCCAGTGACTTAGGTTCAGAAAGACTCAGAAAAGAACCCATGTCCTCCAACCTGTAGGTATATTCAGAATCACCTACATCTGCTCTGTCACAAAATTTTCCATCAGGAGGAAGAAGAGCTGGGAAGTTAAGCAATCCAGTGCTGTTTAATCTGTGTTTGCTCAGAACCACGGAACAGGAGATTCTCATGTCCTCCTCCTCCTCCTCCTCCTCCTCCTCCTCCTCCTCCTCCTCCTTGCTTCTGTGAAGATCCTCATGAAGAACCTCAGATCTTCTGGGCTCCAAAGGGTTTCAGCAGCAGCCCTTCTCCAACTCTGCCATCCGTCTTTTTTTTTTTTTTTTTTTTTTTTTTTTTTATAGGAGCTCACACCTAAGAGGCTTTGAACTATTTAAAGTCTTGAAATTGTTAAAGACTATGGAGACTTATAAACTTGGACTGAATGCATTACATTATAATATGGCTATGGGCCTATGCAGACAAGGGGCAGATGGTTATGGCTTAAAAGCAATGCCATTTGCTTGTCAAGTTGACAAGCAGTAGACTTTTGATGGTTGGTACTAATTGCCAACTTGACAGAATCTAGGATCACCTGGGAGATGGGCATCTGGGCATGCTGGGAGGGATTATCTTGATTGTGTTAACTGAGTTGGGAAGACCCAACTTTTAAAAATATTTTACTTATTATTTTTATTTTATGTGTATGAGTGTATTGCCTGCATGTATGTAAGTGTCCCCATGCTGTGTAGTGCCTTCAGAGGTGAGAAGAGAACATCAAATCTGGAGCTGGAATTACAGGTGGTTGTTAGTTGCCATGAAGGTGCTGGGAACCAAACCTGGTTTCTCTGCAAGAGGATCCAATATTCTTAACTTGCTGAGCCATCTCTCCAGTCCTAGGAAGACCTATGTTAATTGTGTATGGCTTTCTTCCCTAGGCAGAAGATCCTGGACTATATAATGTAAAGAAAGCAAGCAGAGCCCTAGCACATTCATTTGTCGCTCTCTGCTTCTTGACTGTAGATGCAATGTGACCACTGCATTATAACTGAGCTGAAGTTTTTCTATAAACTATTCACTCCTAGTACTGACTTGGCACTAACAGGAACGGCAGGAGCCTTGGGTTCTGGACCAGAATCTGCTCTGAGTTGCCTTGCCTGGTACAGATGACCAGTCTCTCTCCCCTGTCCCATGCACGCAAGGGTCTATACTTCCCAACACTTCTGGAGGCTGGAACCATATGGCCGAAGCCATGTGCCTGATTTTGCTCAATGTGTTGGGAGTAGAAATGCCTGGTGTCCTGTGCAGGCAGGGGCATGTTCGCAGTAGTATCTATAAACCCCCAGTGATAGTGCAGAGAAGACACCCCTGGCAAACTGGAATGTGGGTGTGGGAGCAGGGATGATCCAAGCCTGTTCAGGCAATGGGAGTGTAACGTTTTCTTGTCATTGTAGGATAACCCAACTTATTTTGATAAAGCACTTACTTTGTCACTCTCCCTCCATGCCTGTTTGATCACTCATAAAACTATGATAATAATATCTCCCTGTCAGGTAATTCTATTGAGGGGAGTCAATCCATCACAGATTGAATGTCCTCTGAAGACCATCTAGCTCAGACATGCAGCATGCTTAAAAATTAGCTCCCTGTGTGGCCACGGTATCATGTATAGAACCTTAAGGCATTATTACAGACTTGGTTAGAAAGAATCAGAGCTGGAGCCACCAAGGGCTTCTCATAGCTTTGGTTTGGGATTTTCTAAGCCTCTATTACAGACAACTCTTATACCATTGGAGAAGATTTTAATAGGAGAACTTTACTTTTTGCCCTCTTTCCCCAATTTTTGTGACATACAGCATAGCTGCCATGAACTGTTCCAACGTGAACTCTGGATTATTAGATAATGACTACGGAGAGAGCTAGAGAAGACAACTCTAGTACCCCCTAGCATTTCGTTCTTTCCTTCTAGAACATAAAGGAACGCTGTCTCTCCTAACTTTCCAGGGGCAGGTGGCTGTGGCAGTCACTTCTGGGGGAGGCACTGAAGAGCTGAAGGACCACATGTGTTTTCTTGGTGGCAGAAAACTGAAGACTTGTGTGGAGATTGAGGTGGGCATAGCTGTGGCCTTGGATGGCAGAAGTTGAGGGTGACAGCTGGGCTGAGCTGAGTCCCTTGCCACCACCATCTGTGGATGTGGACACCAACTGTTGATTTGAGCTATGGAGATTTAGGGTTTGCTTCCTATTGTAAAGTAAATTTATAAATGTATAGATAAGTTTATTGGGGACAAGACAAAGTGGTAATAATAGACCTGTACATGAGATTTCAGAGGTCAGTGAGATAGACAGTCTCTCTGCTTCCATTTGCTCATAATAAGTAGCAAGGAAGTGAAATTTATTTTCTCTCAGTTTATGATTTTATAATTCAAACATCCCTCTCATCCATCCATCCATCCATCCACTCCTTACCCATTATCTACCTATGCATCCATCTTTCTTTCTTTCTTTCTTTCTTTCTTTCTTTCTTTCTTTCTTTCTTTTTTCTTTCTTTCTTTCTTTCTTTCTTTCTTTCTTTCTTTCTTTCTTTCTTTCTTTCTTTTCTTCTTTCTTTCTTTCTTTCTTTCTTTCTTTTTTCTTTCCTTTTTTCTCTTTCTCTCTCTCTCAATCATCACACCTTTCTCTACACACCAATCATCCTCTAGAGACAAAAGCAGAGACCTATGTAAACCATAAAGTTTTCATACAATCCAACTCTTACACTTCACTCACCATTGTATATAAGAGACAGCTTAAAAGAGGAACCAGAAGCCAGAGAGATATCTTCAGAGTGCTTGCCATGTAAGTATGCATACATGAGCTTGAATACAAAGCACCCATGTACAAGCTGGGCATGGTGGCATGTGCCTGTAACCCCAGCCCTGAGGATGGGGCAGAGATAGAAGTATCCCTATAGCCCATTGGCCAGCCAGCCCTGCCAGATCAACAACTCCAGGTTCAATGAGAAACCCTGTCTCAAAAAAAAAACCACAAAAGAGTACAAATGAGGAAAACACCCAATGCCTATGCATACACATGCATGCAGGTGCAACTGCATGCCCACGCTCACATGTAACATGTACATACACCACACACACACTTTGCTACATACTTTTTCCTTAGATACCTTGTGGGTGAGATGAATAATCAAATATTTCCAATCTGAAAAGGCTTTTGTTCTGCAGTGGACCTTGCTTCCTTTATGTTTTGTGCACAAATAGAATTGAACATGAAGCTCTTGAATTTGGGTCAGACAGCTGGAAAAGGTATCTAGGCAAACATGTTCTAACCAAAATTGTTTCTCCTCATCTTACACCAATTTATTGCATCAAAAAGAAACTTCCCCTTACTGGAAACTCTGTTCCTGACAAAGGGTGAGAAAGTGTTAGAAGCCTGCAGAATGCATCGCAGCCAGGTGACATGACAACCCCACGGTGAGAGGCTCCATCCAAAAGGGAGACACACAAGAAAACAAGAATAAGATTTATGGGGGAAACTCACATGACGAAAGTAAAGAGGGGTGGGAACCCAGGGCTGTAGCCCTGTACGGAATCTGGCCAGGAAGGTCCATCCTGTGGAAGGGACAAAGGGCACAGGCTGCATCTGGGGTGAGGAGGAATCCCTAGACAGAAGGGAAATTTGCTGTTTGTGATCAGGTGATTGAGCACATTTCACTTGGGGTAGCAGCTGGGAAAATGAAGTTTATTGGCAAGCTGGCCAGATCCCCTGCATCAGAAGTATCAATAAACTTACTCAAGTGGTTACTCTAACTTCTTTCATGAAGACTGAGCTCCCTGCATTTAAAGGAAAACCCCCAGTAATAACAACTTGACTTGTAAGTTTCCATTTTCCTGTCATGTCCAGGTATGGGCATTCCTGACTGGTGTGGCCGTATCCTTATGTCAGCAGAGAACCAGACCCTCTGTCTCTCTGATCTCACAGCCTCAGTGTGTCCATTCTGTTTTTAGGACAGCCACGTGGTCCAAAGAGGTGGATGGGGCTCCAGTCATTACATACACTCTCCAGACAAAAGGAGTCCTGAAAAGGCAAAATGGGTTCATTAGCTTACTGAATTAGCTTTCATTAGGAAATCTCCCAAAAGTCTCACCTTTATACCCTCATTGGCCAGAATGTAGTTTGTGCTGTAAGAAGCTCTAAGTGAGGTTAGGAAAGGTACTTAAAAATTTTTATTTATTATTTTTATTTTATTTTATAATTATGAGTGTATGCCTCCATGTGTGTAAGTGTACCTGCATCATGTAATGCCTGTGTAGGTCAAACGACAGCATCAGATCCCTTGGAACTGGAGTTATATATGGTTGTTAGCCTCCATGTAGGTGCTGGGAACCAAACCCAGGTCCTCTGCAAGAGCAGCCAGTGCTAGTAACTGCTGAGCCATCTCTCCAGCCCCAGGAAAGGTACTTTTTTTGGTTAGGTCTGTTGCCACCCTCAAATAAAACCAGGGTCCTTCCAGTAAATAAGAAAAGAAGTGACAGTATGAGGCAACTGACTTGTTTCTTACATTATTTTTGTCACCTATGGTCTATCAATCACTTAGCATATGCTGTAGCTATTAGTGTCTATGGCTCATACTAAGTTACCAGTAGACACAGTGTTGCATTGTTTGTCAAATCTAAAACACCTCAGATAACTTAAGAAAGGATGGGTTCTTAACCATCTGGCAGAAGCATCTAGTTGTTATGGGCTGGTGCTTCCAGAGGTGGGTTCTGACAACACCCAGATTCTTAGTCTATCAGTAGCCATCAGTGATGCAATTAAGAAAAAGAATTTCAGGGACTCATTGGTTTTAAACTGGTTTTCTTCAAGGCTTTGTTGTGCTACTGTGCTCTGGGTCTCTCTAGAAATGGTATCTTTTCTTGAACCATTTCCTGGATTGACTTTGCCCTCTAGAGGATGTCTCAGTGTTGTGTCCTCCACTCCCCAACGAGGATATGATTGGAAATGAGATATAGTGAGATTTGAGAGGCTGGGGCCAGGCCTTCCATTTCTTTGGAATAATGCTGGAATTGTATAAGCAATCTGATACATCTGGGTAGCTGTGATCATATGGTGGGGGACTCAGAAACAGATTATTTCTCCCCTATGGACCTTTGGGCAGGCAGTCCGGAAGTCACTTGGGCAAGCATCTTTGCAGGTGGGCTTGTTCCGGGGCCGCAGCTAGGGGGTTGTGTCTCTGGATGGGACCGCCCTACGTCTTTCTTTGGCACCGGGCCAGAGGGTCAGGCTAGTGGTCTGCACCTTTGGGTGGGCTGCCAGGGTTGGTGAGAATCCAAGTTGCCTTTTTTTTTGGTGAACCTTCAGAACAAGAAGAGAAGAGTGGTTTACAAAATTGAAAACTAGACAAGTCAATACTCCATAAACAAGGAGGAGGAAAGGGGGGAAAAAAAAGCATCTGAAGGAGGAAAATAAAACCATCCCCTAACATAGTGAAAAGGTATTTGTGATCTGAACCACAAAAGGGAAGCCCACATGCCAGGGACACGACGAAGGGACAACATGGGAAAGGAACAGGAAAATCCTGCACCAAGCACTACCAAACCAGTAGGAGATAGCTACAATGGGAACCCCTTGGAGGAGACCCAAGGAACAGATCTTAGAGGAATAATTGCAGACCTATGCAGAGAAATTAAAGAACATAAAGAGGAATTCAGAGAACTAAAGAGAGAGAATGAAAAACTCAAAAAGGACCTAGAGGGATACAATGACAAACATCAGAAAGAACTAAAGGAACAGAGTGACAAACTCCGGAAAGAACTAGAGG